>SNQJ01S0057154.1:83007-107358 GCA_010110895.2 Picea sitchensis
AATCCTGAAATCTATCAATAACAAGAAAGGAAATGGGGGAAAACATGTATCAACCAAAATGTGGGGATAACTCAAAGCTAGCCTCTCAAATATTTAATCTAGTAGAAATGGAAACCTCCTCACTATTGAGATGTTAGAACTTGGGGATTCAAATTTTATAATTTATAATCCTTCAATCCGAAGCATATTTTTCTTTTCCCGATAGACTCATCCTATTCTGCCCCCATATCATATTGTTAAATTTTCCTAGAGTTGGATGCTTATAGAATGACTTTCTCTCAAATTGATTTCCATTAGCTAAACCATAAGAAAGGAAGATGTTGTGATGAACCTTACAAACAAATAAATTCACTGCTTCATCTATGATATTCCAAATAATCCAGAGAAAAGGGGGGTATTTTTTTTCAACTAAAGATTTTATATTTGAAATATTCTAAAGAAGGGATACATATCACTAACCAATGCTTTATGCCTATGCATGACAAATATAATACTCTCCTCCACAATATAAGGGATCACTATGATAAGATCACATGTCTTCTTCTTTGGGTATCTTATCTAATCTCATTACATCTAATAATTATAACACCATGTGCTCAAGAGGAAGTAGAAGGTCAGGGTGAAAACATGAATATCTAACCAAGTAAACAGAGGAAATCTTATGCTATTAATATCATACAGATGTGGTTTCAGTTTAAATTAAACATAACTTAGTTGAAATAATTGATTAAGCTTTCTCCAGTTAAGTACTAGGATAAATAGGAATTATGGTTTCAAAAGAAATACATGTGAAGGATTTATGGAACTTGTGATCATGATGCTTTTGTCTACGTAGGAGAAGGAGAAACTCGAAATGATGTGAAGAGGAACATGACCGCTTGAGATCTTCACCTACAAACTAATAATAAATATCCTTTGGATAGGAGGCAGGAAAATGAGTTTCGTAGATCAAAGATCAGTAGGACAATTAGTGAATGAAAGCTAACTGTCCAAACTGAGAAATGGGAAAAAAATCATGTAGGCTCAAAGGGACCATGCACATAAACAATGTAGACCATTTTCATTGGTTCGTGGTTGTGGGGATGTGGCATTTTATTAAATCTTGTGAAACTTATATGCACATATTTCTGCAACCCACGAGGCACAAACATGGGAACTACAGACAAAAGGAATTTCATAGTTTACCAAAGAACTTCAAACAATAATTCTCTGCAAACCCATGACCCATAGACTACATAAGCCCAACCCTTATGAAATTTACTTTTGTAGACTATGCCATGGTGGATACAACCTTTTTTTTTACTTACCTTCCCAGATTTACCTATTAGGAAGTTAATCTTGCGCAAAATCCCATTCCTAACCCACACTACAAAACCGTATGCCTTGAAATACTACACAACCCTTTTTTTCTAATAAGTGGTGAGACTGTGCTATGGGTGGCACCTAATCGAGATTGCAGAGTCAATTGAGAATCTATTTGAAAAATTGTGACCCGCAGACCACGCAAAAGAATATATGCAGAATACCTCACATGGGATTCTTCCTACCATAATATTAATACAAAAATCCTACAACCCTGCAATATGCAAATCTACTGAGTGCAATCTCTATAAAACATATGAATCACCACTCATCAACCTCATTTAAAGTTCCACAAACCTGTATCTACTCTTACAAGCCCAATTAAAAAGAAATGTGCCACCAACACACATGCTGATGATAATTGACATAGTCATTCTGATATGCATATCATTCAACCTATTGTCTCACACACATGAAACTCCTACAGACTGAGGGAAGTACAGTATAATGCAAGGAGTCCTGGATAGACATAGGACAAATATAGGTAATTTTTTTTATTGTAATACATAGGCTAATAATTGTATGTGGGTTTTTAGGTTTCGAGAGATCAAAGCAATAGGAAGAGATAAGGGAGGAAGCTAATCACCATGTGTGAAACTTGGTAGATGATGACTATACCTTAAGACAAACAAGACACATAGGTTGCAGGAATTAAAGGTACATCCACCAAGGGCACATGAGAGTTTACAACTTGAAGAAAAGATGTAGACCACCAATGCTCAAATATTACACAAATCTTGGATAATTAATGATTGAACCATTCGTTTGAGTGGGAAGAACCGAATGAGACAGTGCTAACAACACTCTCATCTTGTCATCACATTTCAAGGAAAATAACACTGAATGGTTATAAAAGGACATATAGGACATGTAAAATTCATTGTTTAGCAAAGGGAGGAATTAGAGTGTGAGATTTCATGGCTGAAACATTAGGAGAGATATATTCATTCTCCTAGTTTTTTCCACTAGGAGGATCTACCAGGATCCAACAACACCATACCAAGGAGGAGGTTCACTTGTTCTTACAAGCAAAAGGTCACCTGTTCTCAGAAGACATAGGATGTAGTTGGAGATATGGTAGTAATACACATTCCAATATAAGTTCCATCAGATCAAAACACATAGCTAATTCTTGACTGTGCAACAGGAGCGAGGTAGAAAATTAGAGGTTGACAACTATTCATGTTCAAAAAAGGAGAAGGCTGGAGGGAAAGTCTGTGTTTACTTCTTGACCAAACGGGTCTTCTAAAAAAATGAGACAGAAATGTAATCAATGAGCAAGTTTTCCTATAGTTGGTCATCATCTGGACCAAATTTTCAGGGGAACATCCCTTCACCACCAAATATTTTAAGTTTCTCACCTTCCTGAGGAGATCAAAGTAGGAAGGAATATTATGTAATGTTTTTTCTATGTTTTGGAAAATTGAAAATGTAATGGGAATAGGAAGAGTTGGGAAGATGTAGCATTAGTAACATAAAAATTATGTAGTTAGGAAGGTCAACAACCCACCTTTAGGTATAAAAGAAGTCCAATGTAACCCTAGAAATAAGGGGGGATGTAGAAACAAAATTGGGTATTGTATAACTCTTTATTAGACTCAAAGGAGGATAGAAAATCTCTCTACTTGTTGTTGTGTTCATGAAAAAAAACGGTTTCTTTGAGGGAGAATAACAACGAGCAATTTAATGATTCATGTATTTAATGGTGCATTTTTGTTAATTATTTTCTACAAGATTTTTCAATTTGTCATTCTTTCCGGTTGTCATTTGTAGAGAATAATTATAAATGGATTGTGAATTCAATTACATGAACATGATTATGGTCATATACATGCAACAAGTACGCAATATGATTTGATTATGTGAAATAAGAACTATTTCTATTTTATACATTGAATTGTATTCTTGTAATTGACTCTGCTAATGTTAGGATTGCATTACCATATTAGCATAGCTCTAAATTTAGGATTTATCCTAACTCAGGTGAAAAAAGTATCTCTTTTGAGAGAAATTCATTTATTTAGTGACAACCAGACCCATATACTAACGGGGATTGTTATTCAAACAAGAGTGGGTCTAATTGATACCTTCCATCAGACAACTATCCCTTATTTCGATGTTGGGATTTTTTCCCGTGTCAACATGACCCTAAAAAAATCCATTGCACTTTTTAAATTACTTAATATGTTTGATACCTTTTCAGGGTACATTACACCATTTTATCTTATAAACTCTCAGGCCAAAAAAGTACTATGAAACAAACACTTAGACAAGGATTTTGCAAAGGTGATTTTCATAGTTTCTCGTTTATAAAGGTTTTTAGAAAAAGCTTTGACAAATGTGGTAGACATATATTTTTGCATAAATATGTCTTTGGTGCCCCAAATTATCATCAATTCACATATGTGCTTAAAGCAATGACTTATTGGTGCTCCATGACACATGTGTCTTCGAAGAGTAATGACAAAAATAGCACTGTCGATATAATAATGCTAATTTATGGTAATCACATTGTCTTAGTGCTCTATGTAGACAAAAGTGCATTGATGTATCCTTTGTTTTACCTTTTTTAAGCATGGTTGGACATGATATCTATTTTTCAATCCACTAGGGAAATTCTTATAATCTTCCCCGTTTGGGGAAAGGATAAATCCACCAGGGAGGTATCTTTAGAATTCTTCGTCTTTTCGGTTGGATTAATTCCTAGTCATAATAATCTAGGTACTATACCTATTTGTAGGATCTATTAGTGTTTTTGAATTAACCTTAGAGAAATTAAAGAAGGATTTGGATTGCAAGAATGTTTATTGTTTTTCCTTTTCTAGGTAGTGATCACGATCTATTTCAATTACAATCACAAGTGTTTGCATATTGCATTTGCCTAGAGTGAAATAGAGTGCAATAAATTTCTTGCATTCACAGTCTGTTATTTAGAAACTTGCGAGAAAAACATAATTTCTTGTATAGTCACCCACAATCATACCTATAAGGTTGAAAAGTTTATAGACCTAAAAAATATTTTTATAAAATTTTGTATTTTTCTATAAAAAAAAATAGTTTCTTCCTATTGTTTGGAAACCACTAGAACCTAGTTTTTAGTTGTTTTTATCATTTTATGTTTTCATTGTTGTAAAGAGAATTTGCATTATTTTATTTGAAAATTCAAAAAAGAAAAAAATTCTCTTTTACTAGGATTTTGAAGTTGGAGGTAGTGATTAGACCTGCATTTTTAGTTTTGATATTTAGTAGTCTACATTGAGTTAATGAATGTTGCAAGAGTTGAAAATCATAGAAATAGTATTTTCCTTGCATCTTGAGTTTCATGTGTTATATAAAGTGATTGTTTTTAAGAGTTAAGAGTAGTGTGTATGAGTTTCATGCAATTTTAAATTTAGAAAATCAAGCTTTGGGATTGCAAGTCAGAATCATATAATGATTATCATTTTCAAACATTTTGGTAAAGAATTGAAATTTAATGAATTTTGCTTTCAACAAGAAAGTTTGGTTTCAATAAGCAAGTTATCATTCATGATTCCTTTTGTTCATTTCAACACTTTGTTTTGCAAAACATGATAATCAATCTCCTCACACCTTTTTAAGTAATCAAAATCCATTAAAACCAACACAATAATTAAAAAAACTAGAATTTTGATAGAAAAATACACAATAGTTTAAGTTATAAGGCCTTAGTAGTAGGTTTGAGAGTAAGTTCCCCAAGGCCACATACATTGAAACAAGAAGTTGAATAGTTGAGAGTTAAAGTACTATAGTAGTGAAAGATACTTGCTAGAAAAGATTCTCAAACATAGAAATTAAGCACAAGGAGAAAGTTTTTTAAGTTTCAAGATTTCCCCGAACACTTAGGTAGTGGGTAGATGTGTAATAGAGGATTGTTGGAAGCACACCAAAGTGGAAAGAAAGGATATGTTGGGAAAGAAGGCATGCAAGAGGGAAGCGACAGCTGGAAGGAAGAGCAACACGCGCGCACACATGGAAGACCTAATGACATTAGGGTTAGGGTTTTTGCAATACATTGTAATGACTGGCAAGCTAGAAACATATAAATATAGGTACCTAGGTCTAATAGAAGGGGCTAGAAAGGAAATAGAGTCTAGAGGAGGATTCATGTTTCGATGACTAGTTGTAATATTTTTCTATATGACCTGATTTTGTAAGTTGTTGAGATGGAAAGGAGTAAGGAGGGTGTATCTTGAGGGTTAGATCATAGGATGAGGAGCCTAGTGTGATATAGTCCGCTTCACAATAGATCTTGACTCGACTGAAAAGAGTTGTAAAGTGCGCGGCACTATAGTTTTGGAACTGGTATAATAAAAGATCTTGAGAGCCATATCTTTGTGGGTGTAGCCTGGGGGGGTTGAACCACGATAAAAATTGTGTTATGTGATTTAATATATGTGTTTCTTTACTATATTCAATAGTTGTTGATATACTGAAAGAATGAGTTGATTATATTTCATGCATAATCGTGAATGACAATTTATTGTGTTAATAAGTCAAACTAGAACTCCCAGCGCACTTCTCAGATCTCCGCTCAATCCTAGACTACAGACACTTGAGTATTGCAATCACCTATTAATACTATCTCAGGTGAGACCACGCAGTGCACTCTATGCACTGGGTTTCCTTCTGGTTCACCAGGAGGGATGATAGTTTTATAGGCTTTGTTGGAACCCCAAATATACATGAACCTTGGGTCACTCAAGATAAAGATATAAACTTAGATAGAAGAATAATAACCAACAAATGGTTATGTTTCCATTAGTTGGAACATTATAGGATTGAGTAGATGGAATCTGTTGAAAATTTATAAGATCTGCGGAAGGTTGGTGAAGAGAATACTAAAGTGGATGATTAAAAGGAGAAAAGAATGAGCCACTAGAAGGGGATGTTGATACCGTGGAATCCCACAAAAGCAGAGATCAAAAGATGGCTGAAGACAAAAGAGATGGAGTTTGCACATAAAGATAATAGAAACCCTAGAGTAACACCGTGAAAATATCTTGAGAAATACATGTTTACTGATTTGCATGAAGTCTTTTTCTATGATTTTCCACACTTATTGCAGGAGTGGATATTAAGGTTGAAGGACAACCACACAATGAACCAGATCCACCAGTTAGAGTGGACCCTAGTTCAGATCACATAGTTACAACAAGTGAACAACAAATTCACCCGCACAGTATACTTTTGGCTCGACAGTATTGTAGTAGGCTTTATAACAGATTTTGCAGTAGATACAACGAAGTTGTACAATGTAACAAAGCAAGGGTTTCTACGTTAGCCTCGAGGAAGGTATATTAGATCATTGTATACTTCTATTAAGATATTGTTGTATAACAAAGGGGTAATGACAATGGAGTCAGACAGCTAAAATTCACTACGTTCATGGGGGAAAGGGGGAAGCACTAACAGAAATAAAAGAAATAGAAGGAGAAATGGAAGGAGGAATGGATAAGGGAAAGAAGGAGGAACCCTTGGACCCAATCATGATGGATGATGATAAGATCAAGTAGGTCATGGCGACAGCTGGAAAGACACGCAGTGGAGTACCCTATCAATACAAGGTGAATACAAATAAGAGAGTCGTAGCCGCGAGGGAAGGCTTGGCGAGTGATGAAGAAGAGGTAGAGGATATTCGGGATGTTGAGAAGATTGAGGAAATCATTCATGCAACATATAAGGGGAAGACAAGAGGTCCAAGAACAGGAAGAGAAGACAACAACCATATCCATATTATTGTCAGTGTGGAAACCATAAACCCATGTGCGACTAATACACCAAAAAGAACACCACCGTTTAGACAACCGAATTTTGAGAGAAGAAAGATAGTAGGAAATATGTCTACACAAGGAACAACAACTGGAGGATCCAGTTCAGGTAGCACTAGTCAAGTATCTACACCGTGCAGAGGTAGTAGTTCAGCATTCAGGATGGCAGGACACAATCCCACCATCAGGTTACCAGAATTCAAAGGAGAAGCATCAGAGGAACCAAAAAAACATTTGTTTATCTATGAGAATATTTGGGAAGCAAAACAGATCACATACGAAGATACTAAACTTGCAAAACTAGCGATTACACTAAGGGATCGTGCACTGGATTGGTATATGAGTTTAGCTACAAACAATCCACCAGGGACAACTAGAACGATTGCATACATCAAGAAATTGTTGATAAATGAGTTCCAAAAGACAAGTTCAGAAGATCGGTACATGAATGAGATAATAGAAATTAGACAGAAACTAGGATAATCCATATGGGATATTGACTAGAGATTCAAGTGAATGAAAGGAAAGTTGAAATATCTCATGACCAATATGCAGCACAAACATTTGTTCGTCAATTCATCGCTACCACACTTAAAATATCCATTGCGACAAAAAAAGTTTCAGACACAGGTAGAGGCTCTGTAGGAAGCCCTGCAACTGGAAGAAAACCAATATCAGCAGACAGATCCAACCATCGAAAAACTAAAGGAGGATTTGAAGAACTTAATGTTCCAGCTAAACCAGAACAAAATCAAGGATAAACGAGAAGTTGTTTGGTGTACTACATGCAGGATGGAAGGACACCACAAGAACAAATGCCCAACATTCACGCAGTACATGGAAACAAGAATTCCAAATACGTTACCAACAGGAGGACTATGGTGCAAAATTTGTAAGAAACTGGGTCACGATCCATATCACTGCCTGATGATGCAGAAATACCAGATAGTCCCAAAGAGTTCATATTGCAACTTTTGCAAGTCAGTGGGCCACGACAACAAAGATTGTAGAACTATGGATTTGATGCGAGAGAGGACATCAAATGCATATAGGGTGTAGGCAGAAATGATGATTGGGTAAGCTGCACCACATTTTAACCAAGTTCCATCCCCATACAACACTACGTAGAAAAATTATAATACTGCGCAACAACCATATAATACCGTGCAACCACAATACAACACAACGCAACCTCAGTACAATACCGCACAGTACAACCAGACGCCTCAGTATAAAGCGTTGAGAGGAGATCAAGCTACATACAGAGGTGGAGGATGAGCAAGAGGAGGCTTTGGAAGAGGTAGAGGAACAGTGGTATGTCACAATTGTCAACAACCAGAACATTATGCAAGGGAATGCCCACTTCCACCAACAACTTGTATGTATTATCGCGCATCAGACCATGATACTGAAGAATGTCTGACACTATTAGTAAATCTCTAGGAAAAGAGGAATCAGAACAATCAAAATGTTCAGTGGATTTCAATCGAAGCTAGGGATGAAGGACGAAATATCAACATAGTTACGTGTGGAGGAGCCAAAATAAGAAACGACGCAGTCCGACAAGAACTAGTACAACACCAGTGGGTGAAAAAGAATGTTGAACCAAGGAAATAGTTTGATGCGCAAAACGAGAAGGAAAAATTTAAGCAAGCCAAACAAGAATTCTTGAAGCAAGACACTACGTCGACTTCAACTACACAGGAGAGCAAGGAAGTTCCAGAATACGAGATGTCTCCATTGTTGGATCATACCAACAAAATGTAGCCCATGGGACAAGTAAGTACAATCAAAGGATTTTTTCAATCATGTGTAAAACTATTGAATGACCCATCCTCTATAAAAATATTTCAAAATATGTTAGAAAAATGTAGCATAGAGACAGAAGGAAAACTAGAAAAAAAAGCAGTCAACCATCTACATACAAGGAGACGAACTAGTAGGGAGTTTAGGCTGAATGCCAACATTAGAGATTTCAACATGGGAGATATCATACTGGATATAGGATCCGAATTCAATGTATTACCCAAGAATACATGGCAATGTATGGGAGATACGACATTAGGATATTCACCTGTCCAACTGAAACTAGAAAACCAACACAAATTTCTACCAATTGGTAGACTGAAAGGAGTGACAATAGACCTGGATGGAGTGAGCACCAAAGTAGACTTTGAAGTGATTGAAATAGTGGACGACACAATACCATATCCAACATTGCTTGGCTTGGATTGGGCATTTGATAACCATACCATAATCAACTTAAAGACAAGAAAAATGACATTCGAGTCAAGATAATATAGGGTCATCGTTCCATTAGACCCATTAGAAGGGGAAAGGTTTGTAGAACCTACTTGCTTAGATTTAGAAGAAATCAACCAGTTGTACATAACAACTACGCGTGATGAGGATTATGTAAAACCAACTGTAGACGAGATACTCATCTAACAGAGCATTATTTCATGTGAAACAAACTCAGACACAGGTCTAGAAAACTGGCAACAAAGTCTACACGAAGTGTCCACAAGAAGATGTGCATGAATAGACCGCGCAATAAGATGGGTAGGGACAGAGATAAGGGAACCACGCAGTTTCCATGGAGTGAATGATCTGGAAGTATTCTTGGCACAATACGAGGATGAAATGATAGAAAATTACAGACTCTTAGCACTCGATATAGCACTCAATGCCACACTTGCAATATGGTGGGGCACACACAAGGAAACAATCAAGGATTGGTACCAATGTAAGAGGTTACTGTGCATAAGGTTTGGCGCAGAACAGAAAAGAAACAAGTAGAAAAAGTACAATGGATAGGGGGCACTAGAGGAACACTTGGAGAAGTGTAGAATGTTGTGGAAGATGACACCCCCATAGGAATGGCCTCATCATTTCATATACACTTTAGAGGGCATACCAACAAACTGGTATATGAACTAGGAGCTGCGCAGAGGAAGTGAGAGCTGGATGGTATTGCAACAAAATTTTACAGTCACTTTCTCATTAGAGCATGAGAACCCTCAACATAGATGAAACAATTAATAATATAAGAGGGGTGATATTCATTAAGGAACCAGAAGTCAAACTCATAACCAAATAACAACAACGGAACAAACAAACAGTTAAAGAACTGTTGTCATGCTACAATGTGTAGGAAGAAGCACCAGATGAAGACAATCCATGCGATATTTAGAACGAGGAAGAGGAAGGTGAAAGAGATGTGGAAGGTCCACCTATATAATCATAACTGATTGTTGAGCCTATCAAGGTGAAGATATTCAACATTGGGACAGATGAGAATCTCAAAATGGCCAGCATTGGAGACTATTATGATGAACAAATAGTAGAAAGCATAACAGAGTTATTGCGTGAGTACAACGATCTGTTCCCCACAAAATTTACAAAAATGAAGGGTATAGAAGGAGAGCTAGGAGAAATGAAGATACCACTCAGAGATGAAGTGAGTGCGATCAGAAAAAGACCCTACAGACTAAACCCAACATATAAGCAGAAAGTTAAAGCTGAGATTCACAAGATGCTCAAATTCAGAATCATAGAACTCGTGGAAGAATCAGAATGGATAAGCTTGATGGTAGTTTAGGAGAAAAAACAAGGCAGGATAAGAATATGCGTCAACTTGAGGAAGTTGAATGATTCATTCCTACACGACCCATTCCCTACACCTTTCACGAATGAAGTGTTGGAGAACGTAGGAGGACATGAATTTTACTCATTAATTGATGGATTCTCAGGCTACCACCAGATCAAGATAGCACAGGAAGAAAGATACAAGACCACGTTTTCTACAGAATGGGGATCCTACCAGTACACAGTCATGTCGTTTGGATTGAAGAATGCACCAACAATATTTTCCAAAGTAGTCATCACTGCATTCAAAGAATTTATCCACTAGTTTCTAGAGGTATACTTGGATGACTGGACAATCTATAGTCTATTGAAATACCATGTAGAGATCTTGAGGCTAATGTTAGAAAGATGAAGGTAGTTTCATATATCATTAACCATGAATAAATGTATCTTCAAAACACCATTTGGGATACTATTGGGCCATATAGTATGAAAAAAAGGCTTACTAGTAGATCCTGCAAAGATTGCAGTAATTGTTAACTTTCCACCACCAAAGACAGACTGTCAACTAAGAGATACATTGGGACACACAGGCTACTATAGAAAATTTATCAAAGGGTACGCGTAAAATATCGCGCCAATGGAGAAACTGTTAAGAAAAGGCACAAATTTTCAATGGAATGAAGATTGTCAACACGGTTTGGATAGGCTGAAAGATAAGATGGTCATCGTGCCAATACTAGTATTTCCAGATTGGGAGAATACATTCCATGTACATGTAGATGCATCAGCCATAGCACTTGGAGCTATCTTGGTGCAACCAGGAGCAGGAGATTTGGATCACCCTATAGAATTTGCGAGTAGGAAGCTATTAGAATCAAAATATAATTATAACACTACAGAGAGGGAAGGCCTAGCTATGGTCTATGCACTGCAAAAATTAAAACACTACTTATTGGGAAAACATTTTAATATGTTCACAGATCACTCAGCTCTTAAATACCTAGTCAACAAGCCAATGTTGGGGGGGATAATGGGTCGATGGTTACTATGATTTCAAGAGTTTGATTTGACGTAATAGTTAAGCCAAGAAAGTTGAATGTAGGGCCTGACCACTTATCAAGGGTCACGAACGGAGAAGAACCTACAAACTTAAAGGACAACCTTCCAGATGCACAGTTATTTTCATTCCAGATTGTTGATGAATACTTTGCAGATATTATTTAGTACTTTAGTATAGGTACTGTGCCAAAGGAATATAACACCACACAGAAAAAGAACCTGGTAGTCTAGGCTGGAGACTATTAGCTGATCGCAGGATACTTATACAAAAATGGACGTAGATAACATCTTGCGAAGATATGTGCTAGAACATGAAAGACCAAGAGTTTTAACAGAATTTCGTGAGGGAATAGTAGGAGGACATTATGCAGGAAAAGATACCATGCAAAGGTATTGCGCGTAGGACTATGGTGGTCAACTATTCACAGAGACTTGAAAGAGTACTACCAGAGATGTGATGTCTGTCAAAGGGTTGGTAAACCCAATAAAAGGGAATAGATGCCATTACGACCAAAGATAACATTGTAGGTATTCGACAAGTGGGCAATAGAATTTGTGGGATCAATCAAACCACCAGCAAAGAGGATAGGATAAAGATACATTATCAGCGTGACATAATACCTGAAAAGATGGGTGGAAGCAACACTAGTTAAAGATTGCAGCACAGAAACAACAACACACTTTCTATTTGAACAAGTAATCACTAGATTTGGTTTCCCAAGAATTTTGATGAGCGACCAAGGCACTCACTTCATTAACAACACTATTAAGGATATGACTGAAAAATTTGAATTCCACCATCAAAAGAGCACTCCATATCACCCACAGGAAAATGGAATAGTAGAAGCATTTAACAAAATCCTTAAGAATGCACTGACAAATATTTGTAATGTCAAAAGGGATGATTGGGACCTCAAAGTACCAACAGTATTGTGGGCATACAAGATCACATGCAATAATTTGATAGGACACACGCCATTCATATTGGTATACAACCAAGAAGCAGTGGTGCCATTATAATTTTTAGTACCCAGTATTCACGTAGCAACAACTACGCACATGACAAAATGAGGCGCAATACAGGACAAGTGGAATCAGTTGTTGATCATGGAGGCCGATCGAATTCTAGCAGGGTTCCACCAAAAAGTTCATAAAGAAAGATACAAAGCGTGGCATGACAGACATATCAAGAAGAAATTTTTTAAGGAAGGAGACTTAGTGTTGATGTATGACATCACATCCATTCAGCATCCAGGAAAACTCAGAATTCACTGGTTAGGACCATACGAAGTAAAAACTTTCACAGATGGGGGAGTTGTACAGTTGAAAGACTTAGGAGGTGCATAACTCAGGGGAATGGTCAATGGGAGATGATTGAAGATGTATAAGGACAGTCAACCACCCATAACTTGAAAGTCACTGCACAGTTCAAAAAAAAAAAAACAAGATATTAAAAGATACCAACAGAGGTACAGTGCGCTGAAAGGAGAAGGAGAAGACACACTTAGGAATACAAACTCGACGAAGACAAGGCCAATGGTCAAGTTCAAAATGGAAATAAGAGGGAAAGGTAAAGACGAAAAAAGAAGTACTAAATTATGAAGGCAAGTGGAATTGAATGTCGAAAATGATCGATGAGACGTCGCATTAACCGTGCCAACTGGAAACAGAAAGGGAGAATAATGGAAAGTATGAAGGAACCAGAGGTTCATTTAATCCATAGTAATGGTAGCATCTTCGACAAGTTTCATACAATGCCCATACAAAGCAAGGACGCATGAGCAAAAATCTATTGCGAAATTAGAAGAGACACGGAGAGATAGAGCATACAAAGCACATAGTGAAGTTCACAAAGGTTGCAAAGGCCACAGAGCTCGGCGGATGATTGAATTTCACCACCATGGCACCACCCAAACAAGATGAACTGAGCCAGACTATCAGAAAATCCAGAGTTAGGACCAAAGGACAGGTACAATCACAGGAAAGTGAACAACAACCGCTAGAGGTCGTCAATGTAGACGAAATCCCATCACCAAATACAACACCAGTAAACCCCACACCCATTGTGGAGGAAACCCAATAGAAAACACTAGCAAGCATGGACTTGGATATGCTAGAATAGGGACAGGGCCGAAAAAACAAGGGCATAGGCAACCAAGTGCAACCAAAAAACCTTGAGGAATCCCCGAGAGTCAATGGGATAGCTCCGAATCAAGAAGTAGTGGTTGAGCCAGACGAATAACATACAACTATGTCGGAACAACCACATGAGGGAATAGTGGAAGACGTCACAAGACATCCAGAACAATATGCTGAAGAATGACCAATGGAGGTTGGAACCTCAAGTCAACCACCACCACAAAAGGACAAGCACACAGTACCAAGGTCACCGCGCAATCAACCCACCACAAAAATTGTGTTTCCATGCTATCAGAAGGGGTATATGTGAAAGAAGATTTGTTAGGATATGCAGAAAAACTAAAGTATTCAGATCATGATGTAATAGACACAGATAAGTTCCCGGAGTTCGCGAAGAAATTCTACCTATAGACTGTGGGTCTGGATGCATTTGGGGAACCGATTCATCAACCACTCCAGCGGGCAACAAGATTGGATAAAACTCGGATTTTAGGTCTGCTGGAACTACCACACTTTGGCAGAGGACAATACGCAAACAGTTGCGTCAAACAATTGATGGTGGTCGCACATGGCAGAGATATTTGGCTGGGCAAGCTCGTCTTAATAGACGTAGATCTCATTGCACACATCATAGGTTTGCCATCACGAGGCATGGATTCAAAAAAATTTCTTGACGATAAAACAAAGGATAAATCACTCGCTGAGGAGATTAAAAATAAATACGACATTGAAAGGGGGATGCGCAGAATAATTATCAAATGGATCAGTGACATCACAACAAAAATGGCCGCAAAAATCATGGCCTGTAAGCTGCTAAGAAAATGCCGCAAGGAGGAAGTCCTGGCTAGGGTTGTCGCAGTTGCAACATAGTGTGCCGAGGGCACCACAGTCAGTTGGGCCCCTTATATTTTAAATATGTTTCTGGATGACTGCAAGGATGCATAGGATCTGGGAACATAATTTCATTACTCATGGATGATCATGTTGATAGCCATTATGGGATGGAAGGAACCAAAATATGCATTTTTTTCCACCAGACCCAAACCCAATCATGGAGCGAGATACTTATCCATTGGCATCACTTCGGATGCCAAGCACAGGAAGATGAACACAACTATATTCGAAGGATACCTTCACGACCTATAGGAGACCATCGTGAACCTATGGTAATAACACCACAGGATGTTGCATACTATTGGGACATATCTAACTTCAAGGCCACTCAACATGCGATGTGGATCTAGGCACGGAAGGACCCCAACAATCAGCAGCTACAACTGCACTATTACATCACGGAGGGCGACATAGAAATGGCTATAAAATATTGGGAAAATGGCTGGAGGATTCCAGTGCTCACTCCAGACATATCTGCAGGGGAAGAGGAAGAGGAGGCAAGGCAAGAACATACAAATGTCGAGGAGGCAAGGTAGGAAGAAATACAGCCCTAGGAATTCACAGTGCCCAACAAGGATGAGCTAGCCTAAGACAAAGAAGATGAAAGGGGGGACATCTCAGGCAAGAACCCAGAAGGGGAAGAAGAATAATACACAGGCACCATAGGTACAACAGAAATAGGTTGACACAGCGCAAGGGACTACACCAAGTCTTGATCCACAAGAACCAGGCCCGACTAAATGACCAACGAATCAGACAGGGTGTGCATGCAAGAAGATGAAGGCGCATAGAACACCTCTAGAATACATGATCATGAAGGATGATGCAGAAATGATAGCCCAATTGGTCCAGGATCGTACATCCGAGGATTTTGAGAATGTTGTGTGCCACAGTAACATAATTCAAGAGGAGCTGGTAGACATGTGACAATACCTCAAGCAGATCGAGGAAGTGCAAGTAGCTAGAAGCAGCATAGAAACTGGGCCATCGACATAACAGACAAGAGGAGAATCTGAAGCAAGTGAGTGGGATACAGTTCACACAATACCATAGCCAAGTGCAACATTTCACATTACACCCAACATGTTGTGCATGGACGATATTGTGGGTCAGACACCCCTAAAGGACTTAGCTCAATTACAATTGGTATTGTCACGGATATCCACTAAGGCTCTACATAAACTACAGGTCAACGTCACACATGAAGTACAGTCTCGTGCACGCACAAAAAAAGTTGAACTACAGTAATTAAAGGATAAAAAGGACGAGTTGGAGTTGATATATGAGCAATCCAAGATCGAGACCAAGGAGGAGAGAGAACACGTGAACGGATTGGAATGAAAAGTGTTTGGAGCTTATGAGAATATTCCAAAGACTGCGCAGAGAGCCGAACTCACAACAATGGAGAAGATTGAATAAATTGCGTAGATAATCGATCAATATCAATAGGAGATCGAGAATATTCATGAGCAACTCACACCTACCACTCCATCGGAGGTAAGGGAGCAAAGGAAGAAGGAGGCAACAAAACAGGTACAATATATAAAATGATAGGTCCATGCAGTGACCGACCTGTTCAACAACACACCACAACTCTATACAAATATAGAAGAGGATCAACAAGTCCAATGGTAGGACAAGGAAGAAGAAAGGATAAGCACATCTATCCAAGACCTGAAGCAGAGGCAGAAAACAATGTCCATCACAAAGCATGTCAAAGGGGCATAAGATATGAAGAAATTGCAGACAAAACTCACCACGGTGCAGACACAGAAAAATGAGCGCCAGGCTCAAATGGAACTGCTCCAGGAGTGAGTTGTAGAGGTCATTTCATAGGTAGAAGAATCCAAGACATATATGGCATAGGCCCAAGAAAAGTGTGTAGGGTTGATCGATGATGAGATTGTAGTGCAGACAGTAGACACACTCAAGGAGAAAACCATGCAGGCTCAAACACAAGAAACAGAGCTCAGGGAGATGTTCTAGGCGATCACTAGGGAGATCAATGAATCACACAAAGGTTAGGTGGATCAGGATGAGCCACATGTTAGTGTTGGGGGCCTGTTGGAAGCAGGCCAAAGTAGAAAGAAAGGCTATTTTGGGAAAGAAGGCATGCACGAGGGAAGCAACAACTGGAAGGAAGAGAAGCACACACACATGCATGGAAGAACTAACAAAGTTAGGGTTAGTTTTTTTACAATAAATTGTAATGAGTGGCGATATAGAAACATATAAATATAGGAACCTATGTCTCATAGAAGTGGCTAGCAAGGAAATAGAGTCTAGAGGAGGAGTCATGTTTCGATAACTAGTTGTAATATTTTGATATACGACTTGATTTTGTAAGTTGTTGAGTTGGAGCAGAGTAAGGAGGGTGGATCTTGAGGGTTATATCATAGGCTGAGGAGCCGGGTGTGATATATTATGCCTCACAATAGATCTTGACCCGACTGAAAAGAGTTGTAAAGTACGTGACGTTGTAGTTTTGGAACTGCTATAATAAAAGAGCTTGAGAGCCAGATCTTTGTGGACGTAGCCTAGGGGGGGTGAAACATGGTAAAACCTATGTTATGTGATTGAATGCATGTGTTTCTTTACTATCTTCAATAGTTGTTGATATACTGAAAGAATGAGTTGGTTATATTTCATGTATAATCATGAATGACAGTTTATTGTGTTAATAAGTCAAACTAGAACTCCCAGCGCACTTCTCAGATCTTCGCTCAATCCTATATTGCAAACACTTGAGTACTGAAGTCACCCATTAAGATTATCTCGGGTGAGACTACATAGTGCAATCTATAAGTTGTGTTGCCTTTTGGTTTACCAGGAGGGCCAATAGTTTTAGAGGCTTTGTTGGAACCCAAAACAAACATGAACCCCAGGTCACTCAAGATAAAGATATAAACTCAGATAAAATAAAAATAACCAAAAAGGACCTTGGATTAGTTGGAAAGTTACTCAGACTTACACCTTCTATCCCATGTTTTGGCCATGTGATGAAGTCTCATGTGTTCCCACCCAATGTGAAATCCTAACCCCCGACAATTTCTCCTAGATACTAATCATGAAATGGAAACCTTAGTAGCCTCTTATAGGTTCCAAACAAGTAACTATGACTGGGAATCACATGAGGTACCTAAAACATATCCATAATCTCTCGTGGATCTCTCCTTGGAGGTTTCCTTCATTATTGAAGGGGATTTCTCCTTGGATGGTGACTTCATGAGGTTATGATAATTGTCTCCCATACCTCTGTGAGTTGGATTTAGGCCCTCATCATCCCAGGATAACCCTTGAAAGGCCCATTTTCTGATTTTGACTAGTTAGACCCAATGATTTAATCACCTTTGGATATGTTTCGGAAAATAGTGTTCTCCCATTGGCATATTATACGAGTCCTTTTTAGAAGTGTGTAGAGTAAATTGGTGTTTCATATAGAAGGCCAAATAATTTTATTTTTATCTCCATAATATAGTTATTTCCCACTTAGTTATGAGGCTTTGGAGGTAGTGGATTAGTTACTTTTTCATTCGAGGAGGAATTAGGGACTTCATCCCTAGTTCACAGGGATTCCTCTAGCGATGCATAGACTTGAAGTTTTTGAATAATCCTTAAGTGAATTAGAGGAGTAACAAACCAAATTTAATAACTTGGGAATTGGGGAACATGTTTAGGAGAATCCTTTATTTGAAGATGAAGATGATGATGTTTTGGAGGGAATCCCTTTGGGGGGTGATGAGGTTCCTTCTCCACCTCCTCAAGGAGACTACAATCCATAAATCGTGGAGGATATTGATAACAGTCCTCCATATAATTTCAACCCTATACTTATTGATCTGAGTGATCCTCTTCTTATTCAAGTGAACGAGTTCCCTCCTGTAATGTACCCAGTCTCCCACTGAGTCCTGTTACCACCTTACACATGCTATGATACCACTTTGTAACATCCCCAACATATTTTTGAGCCATGCTGCCCTAAAATTTCATTGCGTATTTTCAAATTTGTACATATTCCACGCAGTTTCACTTGAAGTAACACACTCATCCCAAGATTGAGATGCACTACACAACTTGTTACAGTGGAAGCAACAATCTCATTTCCATATAACCTTAAGAAATGAAATTAAATCAAACAACTGCACGCACCAGCATACTAGCCAAAAAGTACAACCTGAATCTTCGACAATGAAAATTTGGATACAACCCCCAAAACTCCCTACAAGATTCTCTGAGTAGATAAGGTAATAATCGGATTTTCCATAGTCTGACCCCCTTCTGCTCATGAGATCCTGCAACATGAATTCCTTCTCCGAATCCCGGATCATCTCCCATGCCATAACACCCAAAATACACTAAGGCCAACAACATATATTGCATGTCTTCCACTTGAAACTTGTCACCTCCAAAAGTAGCTTTAATCCACTTGGTGACATCTTCCCTATCCTCGAAAACTTAGGATAAANGATCATCTCCCATGCCATAACACCCAAAATACACTAAGGCCAACAACATATATTGCATGTCTTCCACTTGAAACTTGTCACCTCCAAAAGTAGCTTTAATCCACTTGGTGACATCTTCCCTATCCTCGAAAACTTAGGATAAAATAATTATCTGAATTAACAATTTTTTGGAAATATTATTAAAATATTCCCCGTGACTTATGAATCACCCTATTTTCCCTTTTCTGATGGAGTACTCCCCCCATGTATTTTCGTCTGAGTCAATTAATGTGCAATAATGCAATATTATATTAATAAACATGATTAAATTTACATGGATAGGCACACTGACCTATCTACGTCTAGGTTCACTAGCCTCAAAATCACACAGGATATCCAACCTCAAAACATAAAAATTCATTCCCGTGCACTAACCCAAGTGCGTGAAACACAATGCAATGATATGGATATATCAGTAGCACGGATCCACATTTTTCAAATGTTATTTCCAAAAGGATTTATTTGAAAGTAGATAAAATTTGTGTGATAGATTTTTTGAAGAAGTTTGAGGAAGCAATTTATAAATACACCAATCATTCACATAGAGATCGATGGAAATACCTACAATTCAAAAAATATCGTGAAGTGTTTCCACCAGGGACAATTTTGTTTGTAGTTGATTTTGCGGAGAATTACACATTCACTGCACAAAAATAAATACAGAGCGAATATTATCATTTTGATCAAGTCACTATATTTGTCCATGTTCTATATAGACATGCTCAATGGAGTCTTGATAACATAGAAAGAACCAATGAAAATCGACATGTTATTAAAGAATATCACTTTTATATAAGTGATGATCGAGAACACGATACACATTATGTACAACATTGTTTTGATAAATTTTATGATTCATTAAAAGAACGTGGGATTAGATTCGATCGACATTGGATATGTTCAGATGGATGTGCAGGTTAGTTCAAATATTTACGATCATTCTATTGGTTGTGTCGTCTTCATAAGAAATCAAACATTACACATTGTTGTATTTTTTTTTAGACTGGCCATGGAAAAGGAGAGCACGATGGTGCAAGGGCATGTGTAAAATGAGCACTTCGAAGGTATCAGATGAACCCTCATGCCAATCGATTTGAATCCGTTGAACAAATTTTTGAATGCTACAAAATGGAGCTAAGCCATGAAAATAATCCATCAAGGGATGTGTGCATGTGTGTCTATATATACATGTTACACATGTACACATGTACACATGATATTTTTATTCATGTGATCAAATTTATATGATCTTCAACTATTTTCTTGATAGATTTCAAGTTAACAAGTTCTTCTCTTGTGCAGGTTTTTTTGGTATGTTGGAATCCAAGATGTAAATATATCAATCCCATATGAAGAAGGTACAATACATGGGACACAAAAATTGAATTTAGCTAAAACAAAACGCTATCAAAATGTGTTTTCATTTGATAGAAGAAATGAGACTTGTTTTTGTTCAGTTTGCATAGAGGACACAAAATCCATAGAGATTTGCAAAAATGAAAATGCGGAATATGTTAAAGCTTGGGGACATATTGAACTTAATATAAAAGGGAAAATGCCACTTGTAAGCTTAGAGGAGATGGAATCAAATGAAACTATATTGTTAGTTTATGGCGATAGAGTTTCTGATCTTGTTAGAGAAGGTAATTTTTATGTTACAATTAATTGAAAATATATTTGTTAAATATTTAAACAACTTGTAGATGTACTTGTAAGTTGGATTTATAAAATTTATATATATAGTAGATGAGTTTAATGGCGCGTGCATGTGTGCTAATCTAACACAAACTACTTGTTGGAACATATTGAATTATTTGCAGGAGATGTCTTTGTCATGGTTGCACCTGTAGACAAAATTTAAAACGTGAAATATTATTTGATGCGATGCACAGAACAAAAGATGAGGTTATTAGAAGATTTTGATGATAACGACTTTATACATGAAATATGATCTATCGTATTGAAAGGATATTTTTTTCAAGAAACCCATCAAACCGATAGTCATGTTCACTTTCAAGACTATCAATCGGATGTCATAAGTTGCCAATATAGTCATTTGGTATGTGCAGTGCGCATAAAGTTAATAGAAGTTCAATAAAGAAAAAAAAAGGTTAGAAAATGGAAAATGTCCAAAGTCAATCATGAATGAATAATTGAAGATGGAATACCATTATGATTTATTTAAACATGTGTTGTATACATTCCATAATTTACGAAATGAAATGAACAATCGTTAAAATTTACGATAAGTTTGATGCAATGCATACGCATGTAAAATGAATCTATGGAATGTTGAGAAGTACATAAGCTCTACAATAATGTGTATTCAAATATCCACACAATATATGCTTGCATTTATATTTTCATAGATATAACATGTTAGAAATCTCTAACACGTCTTTGTCAACCTATTCACATTACAAATAATCACATGTTATAGTAATGAGATACAATACATTATAGTTAATTAATGTTATAGTTAATTAATGTAGTATAAATTATTCATATTGACATATCACATAATGGTTTAATGGTTTATGTGTTGGCATGTTTGTTGGTGTATCTCATGAACTATGTTAAAATGCCACCCACCTATTGTACGATTTGTCAGGGTGTCGTACAACTCAACTCAAAATTTCTCATTCACTCAATTTTGAACATGTCATTATTCTTACTCACTTGTCAACTTGACTTAGTGGGAACCTCCAAACCTAACTTAGTGGGATCAATTCTCAAAATATTTGGCATGGTTTAAAGTTGGATCTTACCCACATGGAGACTTGGAAGCAATCATGCCTAGTTCTAGTGTATCATCTATGTACTAGCTCGATTTTAAAATTTAATGATAAATTTATTATTTACATTTCCAATTCTATTTTTCTCTTAAACACCTCTCCCTTCCATTGTGACTTCATTTCATTTACAATTCTGGTTCATCCTAGGGTAATCAATTTCATATTATAGTTCTGGATTTGAAAGTCTAGGTCTAGGGTTGGATTTTATTTGAGTGTTATCCTTCAATAAACCACTCCATTATTGTCATATGGGTTTTATTGTTATTTTAGTACTGGATTGTTTTTTTAGTAGAACCAATTTGTAGACCTAGAGTGTTTAAGGTTGTAGCCATTACAGTCCATTATTGTCATATGGGTTTTCTTGTTATTTTAGTACTGACATATTTTTTTTAGTAGAACCAATTTGTATACCTAGAGTGTTTAAGGTTGTATCCATTATAGTATAGTATTGATGTTTTCCTATTTTGCTAGAGTAACAGGGTAGACAAATATATATAGCTCTATTTTTGTAATGCTTAGGCTAATAGATATATCAATTATAGATTGTTGTTCTATTTTTTATTGATATACATGTATAAATTGAGAGCATACAATATATGCTATGTCATATGATCTGATTTTGTTTTCACTAAACACTTATTTGTTTTAATTTGATAGGATATAGTATATAGGATAATATTTTCTATGAGTATAATATATGATAGTCCATTAATTAGGGATAATTTTAGTATAAACGATATGTTAAGAATCATAATATCTCTATAAGGAATCTTAAAAATGTATCTGTATTTCAACTTGAATGAAAAATATAAAACAATCCATGGAAAAAAGTAGGTAAACCCTAGATTCTTGGTATGAGATATAGTGGAGATGCAAAAGGGAGAATTGTTATATTTGTGTAGTGATTATGTGAAAAACGTTATTTTTTTACGGTAAATTATTTAGGATATGGTTTTATCTAATTGAACATCATATGTGTGATTATCTATACCAATACTAAGTTGCAAAAATATATTGATTGATCAATTACTCCATGTATTATTGATATAATATGCAAATAAGAGCATTTCTTGCCTTGAATCTCTATACAACAAAAGGGTAGAAACAAAAATCTAACACCTTGCCCTCAACCATGTTCAAGTTGAGGATTATCTTAGTACATATCCTTCTAAAGAGTGATGTGAATTAAGATAACACATCGATTTGAACAAGATATTTGGTTGCAGTTCAATGCATATGTCCATTGGTTAGATAATTCCCCTCACAAACATTATTTTTTATTTGAATTAATCACTAATATTTTAGAATTTAATCTATTTTTTGTTTATATGTACAATTATGTAAAAAAATTCTATGTTGATGTATGATATATGTATCAAAATAAGTATATGAACTTTTAGTAATTCCCTATATAATTCAAAACATCATACAAATTCCTTATAATGAATACACTATACTAGTAATGAATAAAAAAGGTTAGATTTTGTGTTCAATATGGAGTTCTAACCCATGATCTCTTATGCATAACATGAATCCAATCATTGCTTAGTAATGAGTTATTTCCATATATATATTACATTACACTAATGTCTAGTCATAACATCATGCATGTACATCAACTTATATAAGGTAATATTATAAGTATATATTATTATTATAATTATATAGGGTAATAATATAAGTATATTATTATTATTATTATATTAGCTTATATCAATTCATATGATATTAGTCTCCCATGACTACCAATCCTTTTACACCACTTCCCAACAGTTATGTGCATGCCAAATTGGCATGCACAACAACCCTAAGGAAAAGCATATGCCATGTTAACTCAAATGGCATTGGATATTCATAATGAATACACTGATAATGAATCAAATAAGGTAAGATTTTGTGTTCAATATGAAGTTACTAACCCGTGATCTCTTATGCATAACATGAATCCAATCATTTCTTAGTAATGAGTGTTTTCCATATATAAATTACATTACACTTGTGACTAGTCATAGCATCATGCATGTACATACCCATCATATTATATTGGGTAATAATATAAGTATACATTATTATTATTATTATTAGTTTATATCATTTCATATGATATTAGTCTCCCATGGGTAATACTATAAGTATATATTATTATTATAATTATATAGGGTAATACTATAAGTATATATTATTATTATAATTATATAGGGTAATAATATAAGTATA
>SNQJ01S0057155.1:24719-43607 GCA_010110895.2 Picea sitchensis
TATATATATATATAACAATAGTTATTTTATATATTTATATATTGCTTTTGTTTCTATGATAATAATTTTTTATAACTTTAGTAAGTAGCTTAGAATTTTTGAGGACTTCTACTCTAGTACATGTATGATTATAGTATATGTATGATTATGAACAATGACAAAATGAAGGTTATGATAATTAAATCCAATAAGATTACTTAAAATAATTTTGTATATGAACACAATATCTTGGAGGAAGTGTCTTCGTACAATTATCTCATCCTATCCTCCTCATCAAGTTGAGCCTTTCCCCCATTGAGAGCACAACTATGATTAGGTACTTAATGTATAAGAACAAGATAAAGAACATAGATAACAAGAGGCTCTCCAAAATTTCTTCAGACTCTAGGCAAAATCACTAACGGCTCAAGTGGGGATGACATAATGATGCCATGTCTTGGTTAAATCATTGGGGAATAAAAGAATAAGTTATTCTGCATAATACTGATGATATTAAAAATATTGTACAAGCTAAATTTAAGGAGAATCTACGGCGTGATAAATAATTAGAGGATAAAAAAAATTAAGATATTATAAGGATGTGTTTAAACCTAACCTTGAAGATCAAAAGTATCTCTTTGTTTTGACTAGCGTATATAAGAGAATCAATATTGCTAAAATAAGAACTAATTATCATAAGTTGCATAATGAAAATAAGCATTGGGAAATTTCCAAAACACCATGGCAAGAAAGAAATTGTCACCTTTGTGACACCAAGAGGGTTGAATATGAAAAACACTTTCTCCTAGAATGCCCTGCATATACCCATGTTAGATCCAAATTTCAAAATATTTCTCACAATACTAACCTTCCTAACCTTCTATGTCATCAAAACTTTAGTGATCTTAGAAGCCTTCTCTAATGTTTTTCAAACATCGAAATAACATTTTAAAGAAATCCAAGTAATCTCTTACTTTCTTGAGGTCCGATAGTCGCATCATCATCATCATCATCACTTTAGTGATCTTGGAAGCCTTCTCTAATGTTTTTCAAGCATCGAAATAACATTTTAAAGAAATCTAAGTAATCTCTTACTTTTCTTAAGGTTCGATAGTCGCATTTCTATCATCATCGTCGTCGTCATCGTCGTCATCATCATCGTCGTCGTCGTCGTCGTCAGCGACGGCGACGGCCTCGGCGGCGGCGGCAGAGGTGGCGGCGGTGGTGGCGGCGGCGTCGTCGCCGTCTTCTTAAAGTGCTTATTGTGATACGATGTGAACGTAATAACTTTCCCTTCCTTCAATGTAAGAAGATATATTAATAAAAAGTGTTATAGGTAGTTATATGAATAAAAAGTGTTTTATAAATTAAGAAATTAAAATATAATTTAGGGAATCATTTTGTCATTCTAATTTAATAAAAAGTGTTGTAAGTAATTATATGAATAAAAAGTGTTTAACGAATTAAGAAATTGAAATATAATTTAGGGAATCATTTTGCCATTATAATTTAAAAGATGCAAGGTCTACAAAATCTACAAAGCTAAAAGTATTTTATGAATTAAACAATTGGAATTAAAAAAAAAATCTAAAAAGGAAATGAGTATGTCACTCTAATTTAAAAGATGTAAGTCTACAAAGATAAAAGTATTTTATGATTCAATTGAAATTTTAAAATTTAAAAGGAATTAGTTTTGTCACTCTAATTTAAAATATGTAAGATCTACAAAGCTAATACAGTGAGCTTCCCATTTCACACTATAGTTTTGTCACTCTAATTTAAAATATGTAAGATCTACAAAGCTAATACAGTGAGCTTCCCATTTGGAGGTTCGAGGATGGAACTTTTAGGGAATTTTTTTTATTATTGTTCGAGATGTAATTTTGGTTAATGGTTTTCTTTTATTGTAAACTAATTAAGTTAAAAAATTAAGGTTGTAATTTAATTTGGATGAATAGAATAGGGTTTATGTTGTTATATGATACACACATATTGTATTGTGAATGGTGAAGTTAATACAATGAGATAAAGAGGGGTGAGACTATGTGAATATGTTTTTCTTTATGCAGCCCGAACCACCAAGTTCGTCAATATGAAGATAAAACCAAAGCATACAACTAACCCAACACATAGAGGAAAAGAAACAATCTCATCCATTTTTTTGAATTTAAAAGAACATACATGTGTTATTAATGCACACATGTTTTTTTAACATAAAATGGTAACTATGCAAAACTCCCTCACCTTGACATGTTTCAAAAGAAAATCATAAGCATTAAAACATTTTTTCAAGGGTAGAGGACCTATTTTCCTTTGTGAAGCATACTCAAAACCCCTAGATCCATACCCTTTGGGTGAAACTGCCTAATGGCATCTATAATACTACTTGGGGTCAAGGACATTAGAAAGAGGGCATGTGTCCTAGTTGAAGTCATTTTTAACAATGCTTGAGTCCTACAAGGTTCATTTTCCTATGTAAGGCGCTTATTTTCCTTTTCAACCATACTACTCAAATCCAACTAATGGAAGACATATCCCACTTAGAGGCCAAATATCCCATAGGAAGGTCCTATGTCATATTTCAATGTATATTTCACCATGCTTGGGCAAAAGAAACTTTGTTATGTACCCAATCACCTTATTATACTTCCTTGACCATTGTTAAGATGCAAACACCCATAAATGTTATTGAAAACATCATAATGTCCCTTGGGAAACCAATTATAGCCTAAAGATTCCCAAGAGATGCATTTTTTTGTGGAGTGTAGTTGTTTTCCATAGAGATTGAGATAGAGAAGTCCCATTTAGGGAAAACGGGCATTGTTTTCGTCTTGTTATCATCCTTAGACCTCTATACCCATCCTTGGTTCATGAAAAACTTAGTCATGGTGCCCATTTCACTCTTAGAGGCAATTGATAAGAAACAAAGGTGAGATGTGGTGGTTTGAGGACTTGCTAATGGAGCTTCAACTTGAGAAGAAAGGTTTATTATTTGTACACTACCATGGATATTGCACTAGAATAGTTCATCATAATAGATATTGCAATTTCCTGAAATATTTTATTATTCAATTTGTTTCCTTTGATCCCAAATTTATTATTACTAGATTAATGCTCAAATTTACAAAAAATAACTAAAAAACAAAAATGAAAGAACAAGAAAATGAACACACCATCCACACAAATGAACACAAGATGTATCCTGGGAAACCTTAAATGGGAGAAAACCAAGATATAAGGTGAGGGATATGCTCTACTCCCTTTTATTTAGTTATGAAATTACAAATACAAAGAAAGGGGAACTCACTCCATAGAGTTTCCTTGACACCGTGGCCTAAATGGATGCTACATAATCTTATTCTTCCTCGTTTACGTTGTCAAATCCCACTCTTAGAAGATTTAATCAACAATGGAAAAACCAAAATTCTAAATAATGGAACCCCCTCTCCTCCTAGCATCTCGGTATTAAACATAGCCTAATAGTCATCTAGGGTTAGGGTTTTTTCATGTCTCAATCCTTAATTAGTGTTTGGTTTTGGATCCTCTAGAATATTATTAAAATTCCACATGTTTCTATCCCCACATGTGTGAGTAATGGGGGATGACGTGGAATCCACTTAATCAATCAACTTGTGGGAGGCATATTTTCCACATACGAGCTCCGATTTATGTGATTTTCACACCATTATAAAGGTCTCTATGTATATAATAGCGTTGAGGGGATAGAGATATGCTCACACAATTTTGACCTCAAAATGTGTGATTTGATGTCTCAAAATAGCTTTGGAAAGTTTTGGATGCCAAATTTCCAAACTGTGAGTTTCTAGTAAAGTGTGCCCTGCAAGAAAATTTCTCAAAACTTTCCACCCAAAAAGTACCAAGATAGATAAAAAACTATAAAATGATCCATTCTGGATCATACCTCCCCATTTAGGGAGGGTTATAGCCCCCAAAATATTTTACTAAATGAGGTGAGAAATTTTTTCCTTTACCTTCTCCATGGTGTACCATTTTTCCTTGCTTGGAAGATATCCTTTCAACCTAATCTATCAATGGTCATGGTTCCCGTGTCTAGAAATTCAATACTTCTACAAAATTGCATCTTCTACCAACTCTACCTAAGCTTCTGATGCTAAGTCCTATATGATAGGTAGTACCTTATCCTCAATTTCCTTATCCGACATGGAAGGCTCATAGAATTTAATATTTTTCATATTGACTGCTAAGTATATGTGCATATATGGGGGTAGACTAAGTTGATAGGCATCATGCACCTTCTCTAATACCTCAAAAGGACCATACCATAGAGCCTTGATCTTCTTATCGAGACCTTGTATCCTTTCTTTGTTCAAATGAAACGAAAATATATATCCCACCTTGAATGTTTTCTCAATTCTATGTTGATCATGTTGGGACTTGTACCTTTATTATGACTTGTTCAATGTCTCCTATACTTGAAAATGGATTTGCCTAATCTTTTCAACAAATTTCTCCATTTTTAATGCTTCTCATGTGACGTCTTCCCTCACTCCTCCTTGTTTTCCATATAAAACATCCAAGGGTGAATGAAAAAATATTCAAAGCAAGTTTTAGAAGGGTGCTTACTTGTCGAAGTATGGATTGCTCTGTTATAAGAGTGTTGAATATAAATTATATTACCATCGTTGGTCATTGCATGATTCTGATTGTAACCCCTCAAAAGTTGAACCAACATCCTCTTGATTACTTTTGTCTATCCATATATCTATGGATGGAATGATGTATATCTCTTCAACTTGGTGTCCATATCTTCCCAAAGTGTAGTCCAGAAGGCACTAAGAAATTTGGTATCCTTGTTTGAGATGATGCTCCTTGGTATCCCAAAGTGCACCCATACCTATTCAAAGAACATGTTTGTTTATTCATGTCCATTCCTATTTATTGTAAAACCACCCACACAATCCATAGAAATACTTCCCCAAGGTCAAGTGGGTATAGGTAAGGGATGGTATAAACCTTTCTTTACATTACTAGGTTTTTTGGTACAACAAAGTATGCATCCTCTAATATATCGAGCTAAATCTTCTTTCATTTTGGGCCAATAAACATACCTTTGTAAATTTGAAACTCTCTTCCCAACACCAAATTTTCCCGCAACCTTGGAGGTGTGAACCTCTCTAATAGAATATAATATTTCACCTTTACGGAGACAAATATTATATAGCTTCTAGAGCAACCCATTCTGGAGATGATAGTTAGCCTTATCATGACCTTGTTCTACACAAATTTGGACATATAGTTGTTAAAACACCTCTTTAATATTTTCATCTTTTATGTATGCCTCTTTGTATGCATCATGGGTAAAAGGATCCATATGAATAATATTTACCAAATCTATAATATTAGACGTGGATGGAATTGAAATCATTTAAATCAACTTATCAGTAGCAGCCTTCTTATATTTGATGACTAGATTAAACTATTGCAAAAATCCCATCCACTTGTAATGTCTGGTTTACTAAATCATAGTATAGGCATGAAGATACTACAGTGGTTGGTGATCAATGTGTATAATGGTTTCCTTTCCCATTAGAGAGTGCTTCAATTTCTTAACAACTTGATCTAGGGCATAAGTTCCTTAGTATATGTAGGGTAGTTTAGGACTCCCCCATGAAACATCTCAAAATGATAACATACAATATTACCCCCTTACATCAAGACTACTCCCATAGCATATCGACTGTCATCTATCTCAAATTCGAAGGGATTCTACAATTTAGGAAATGAAAGGATTGGTGATTGACTAACATTCCATTTCATCTCATCAAAAATCTTTCTATTGATTCTTTCATCACTAGAAACTCTTAGAACTGGTTGTTATAGCATGGAATCACATAGTTACTATTGAAAAACTTTCATGTCAAATTTCAGTGCATACAAGAGAGAATTGGAAAAAATTCCAAGTTCGCCCCATTCACAAGTCACTCTACGTGGGGTCAAATTAAAGAATAATTTCCACTAATTGGTAATTAATGGACAACCTTGAAAATGGTTAGACAAATCAAAGTTAAAATTAGAGATGATGGTATAAACCTGAATGAGATTCTCTTGGTTTTAGACCTTGTGCATGGTAGATGATATCTTAAAGCATCCTTTAGGCCCTTGAATACTATTTTTTTTATCCATATACCATATACAAAACCTTAAGAGTCATCTATAGTTCATAAAACCTTGTAATGGTTCCAATATGACACATAGGCCAAATATTTCATTTATAGGGCCTATGTGGTGGTTTTAGACCCTATGCATGGTTTGGGAGTCCTAAAATAATATTCTATTTCTTAAGACATTTATAGTTCCTCCTCATACCATGTCCATGACTTGGAGAAGCACATTTTGAAAAAATTCAATGCTGGCCCCTTTCACTGGTCATTGTTTTTGGAAAGTTCTGATGAATATGCTATAGGAACGATGAACATGTTCATTGAAACCTTGTCGCAATACGATGATAATGATGATGAAAATTTCGACGATAGATAATTTCACCTCCTTCACAGTTAGGTTATAATTTTGTCGTTTGATTGTCAAATTCTTTGTGTGATTTGTATTTGAGTCTCAAAGCCCTCCCATACTGTCGATGCATGCATCTACTATAACCATGTCAAATTTCAATGTGTATAAGCAAAAACTAAAAAAAATTCAACATTGGCCCCATTCATAGGTCACTCTGCGCGGGGTCAAATTAAATAATAATTTCCACTAATTGGTAATTAATGGACAACCTTGAAAATTGTTAGACAAACCAAAGTTAAAATTGGAGATGATGGTATAAACCTAAATGAGATTCTCTTGGTTTTAGACCTTGTGCATGGTAGATGAGCTCTTATATCATCCTTAAGGCTCTTGCATACTATTTGTTTTATCCATATAGCATGTAAAAAGTCTTAAGACTAGTCATCTATGGCTCATAAAACCTTGTAATGGTTCCATTATGACACATTGGCCAAATATTTCATTTATAGGGTGTATTTGGTGGTTTTCAACCCTATGCATGGTTTGGGAGTCCTAAAATCATATTGTATGCTTTAGGACATTTATAGTTCCTCCTCATACCATGTCCATGACTTGGAGAAGCATAGTTTGAAAAAATTCAATGTTGGCCCCTTTCACTGGTCATTGTTTCTGGAAAGTTCCGACAAATATGCTATATGAATGAAGAACATGGTCATTGAAACCTTTCCACAATATGATGATAATGATGATGACAAACATGATGATGGATACTTTCATATCATTCACATTTATCCTATAATTTTTTCATTTGATTGTTGAATTATTTGTGTGAGTCGTATTTGAGTCTCAAAACCCTCCCATACCATCAACACATGAATTTACTTTAACCATCTCAAATTTCAATGCATACAAGCACAATCCAAAAAAAAATCAACATTGGCCCCATTCACAGGTCACTCTATGAGGGATAAAATTAAATCATAATTTTGACTAATTGGTAAATGGACAACCTTGAAAATTGTTAGGTGAATGAAAGTTAAAATTGGAGATGATTTTATAAACTTGAATGAAATTATCTTGGTTTCAACAATAATATATTATCTACTGAGCAAGGCCAGCCACGTGAAGGTGGAAGCTCAAATGGCTCCCCCTCGCCCACTCACATCACTCTCAATTCCCCAATACCCAATTTATCTACTATAAAATATTTGAAAGCAACATAGTAAGAATCAAGCATAGAAACTAAGAAAACAAAAAATTAAGGTAAATGAAATAGAAGAAATCAATTGAAAACATAAAAATACATAGCTCGTACATTTCAACATTTCGATATCATTAATATTCTTCTTCATCTAACTCAACATCAGTATCATCCAGTTCAGAATTGATGTTGAAAGGATTGGCCATATCAACATCATCATCAATTTCATCATTTCCAATCATATCATTGTCTATATCATCATCATGAAAATTGTTCCATTCATTTTGTTTGACATCTACAAGTTTTCCATCTAACACATCGTCGATATCATCTTCATCCAAAACATTGTATAGAACATCTCCTTGAACTTCTACGACGTCTTTGTATGACACATGAACTAACTTCTCCACTGTATCATCTTCTTCTTCAATATCATCTTCTTCCACTACATTATACTTTATCGGCCTTCCCCTTGGATCATATCTAACAACATATGACTAACCCCCTCTACTTGGAACCTTTGAGTAAAATACCTATTAGCATTGGCTTGGAAGAACATTGGGCTTTGATCTTGGCTCAACATTCCTTGTATTAACCATGGTAAATCTGTTAGCATGTTTATTAGAACTTCTATTAGGATCATGTTCATTCATTTGTAGCCTATACCATTTGACGTCGAACAAAACTAATTTGAAGGATTTAAATTCATACTCAAGTATATCATCCAAAATCCCATAGTATTGATTTTCAGAGACTTTTGGATGTCTGTCAGTTCTAGAGGAAACATTAGTAACCTGAAATATTGTAGTTATCCCACTATCATAAGTTTTCATCTTTTCATCCAACTTTTTTATGCGAAATTTGTGGCCATTGCACCTCATAGCCTTGTGGTGTTTCAACTGAAATATGCCAAACATGTAAAAAAATCATTGTCAATTAATAAACATATTTATACTTGGAAATTATGAAAATCAAGAAAAAAAAAACACGCCATATACATCAATATAATATTAAAAAAAAGAAAAATAGTATGGGTGAATATGCTTTTCTTTTTATCTTTTAAACCATATGATAAATCAATTTCCCTATGTGCAATATTGGTATCTCGTTTACGTTCATCTTCTTTGACCAATGCAACCACACCATACCATGATAACCTACCATTATTAGATTGTATAGATCACTCAATCCATACCTTCATCCAATCAAGATTGTTTGCAATGTATAAATGTATTTCATTCCACTCTTGACCAGTTGTATTAAAGTAAAACAATTCACATATAATCAGTTACCATGATACACCTTCATAGTAATGGATTATGTAGGAAGACTAAAAATTAAATAAGTACGATATAACAAAAAAAAATAAAAATTAAATGTATAAATCCCCACCATCTACTTACATGCCACTTTCCTCATTCTACCTTTCCCCAATAGGTGCTCCCCTTCAAATTTGTTGATGGATTTGACATCCCAAATGTGATCCACATTAATACTTGCAACTATTTTAGTAATATATTGAGTAATATAAAACATGGTTTGATATACCATACATACATCTACCATAGAACCCTCAGGACATGCTCTTTGTCTAACCAAAGCCTTCAATTATTTAAAGTGCCTCTCAACGATCCACATTGAACTTATGTGTATAGTTACACACTTTTCAATCTCCTCAACTTGGTGTATGAGGTAGTGTTTTTGTGTATTGAAATTTTTTGGAGGTAGATACCTTTTCATTTCACACATTAGACAAGGAATTTGTCTCCTTCAATACTTTATATCTTATTTATATATTTCTTTAGATGAAAACCATCTACAAATGATGCAAGCAAATCACAGGCTTAAAAAAAAAAAAGTATAGTAGTACATTACAAGTAAAACACATGTATTCAAATATAAGTTGTACAACGAATTGAATAAATTACACTTTGCATATAAATCGCCACTTATCTCATGTATTTTCCAAGATCATATACAACGTTTTTGACATTGTTGTCAAAGTTTTCTAGGATAGATAGATATAGAACATACCGCAACAAAAAAAATGAATCATTATTTATTCCAAAATTAGTAGAAAAAAAACACTAACAAGATGTTTCACCAATACATAATTGTATACACAAAAATAATTACCTTAATCAAGTTATGCCAATCATGAGTTTTTACCCCACCTAATTCACCTTTCTTTGTTAGGATATTCTTTATGTTTGAAGAAAATCCAGTGGGAAATTCAATTTTTTCAATAATCTCTTTTACATCCTTGCTTTGTTTCTCTGTCAATAACCATGGAAGGGTTCTTATATTTTGGTCTCCATCATTACTTTAATGAATCACACTTTGCAATGCATGATTGACCTCCTTAATGTCATTACAAATCTTGACAATTTTTTCTTTGTCACTCCTTCCATCTAAGATTCTCCATAACGTTCCTGTTACATTCTTCTCAATGTGAATTGTATCGAAAAAGAAATGAACAGTTTTTGGGTGCTTATAGTATGGGAGCCTACTGAATTGTATAGGATAACTTTTCATTCCTTGTGGAAGGGTGTAACATCCCCATTACCAAACTGTTATGATACCACTTTGTAACGTACTCGTTACATTAATGCTATGATACCATGTTATCAACAACTAACACGATTACTCTGATACTAATTAAAAGCATATAAATACTCTGCAATGCATGGTTACATACATATTCATAAAATAACTATACACAATCATAACATAATTATACATGTAACATAAACAGGATAACCCATGAAATCAAATGTATAATTATCACTACAATGCATCATTTAACACACAAATGACAAATTATATTTAAATAAATGACACCAATTGCGTGCAAACCTTCCACGTTCCTCCAAGCCTTAAACCACATTGCTCATCACTCTTAGTAGTGGGTCACCCCCAAGCTGGGGCTAAACTCCACTTGGGTAAGTGTTCCTATCCAAGATAAGTTGTACCATCCAATAGGAAACTTAGTTACATGTAACTCAATCAATTCATATTGAAAGCCTACAATCATGGGAAACTTCATCACAAATGTCAATTCATATTGAAAGCCTACAATCCCCCATTCCCCACATGCATGTCCCACCCTAGGAATTGTACCCCTTCTCTGTTGAACATTCCTTCGGTTGCCCCACTTCCCTTCCGGGGATTCAACAACAGGTCGGTCAAGAAGTGTCAGAGTCCTTTCATTGCAGTTTGACACCTCGGGAATTAATTCCCTACAATTCTCTCACCTATAGAGAATGCAATGTCCTACGGGCTTGAAAACCCGCCTCCTTAGTCCATCTCTCCAAGCTAATCAATGTACAGATATCTGTGACAATAACAACAAGGTTCAATGACAGTTACCACATGGTACAAATGATCCCCTCATGATGGAATGATGATGAATGATAATGGAATGATGAAGAATAAATGACGAATGATGCCAAAATGTATGAAGTCGAAACTATATGAGTGCATGTTCCCAAATTGACACTTGTCATGTTGATAATTGTCTTCAATCCACACGTCCCCCTCCTTTGGACTTAGGATAAAATAATATCCCTATTTTATTCTTTTAAGGAATATTAATATAATATTCTTTTTTGGGTTTAATCCCCCTTAACTTATCCCCTTTACCTCAGCTAGTGGAGTTTTATCCCCCGATACTATTTTACACGGTTGATCTTTTGCAGTGATGTATTTCATTATATTTTCATATGGTTACATTTACATTCTTAGTACAACAGTACTAATCTTTTTACATCCTGGCTCACCAACCTCAAAATACACAGATCGTGCACTAAACTAGTGCGCATGAAACTTCTGGATGCACACACTCTCCTTTCAGTGTGCCACTCTCACACCCTTACATAGGTGTGCATTACAACATGACATATATACAAAAAGGGTCCCTGACCTCCAAAATCGTGCACCAAACTAATGTGCGTTGAATCTTGGAATGTGTGCCATTTTCCTTCATGCGCAATCCTTTCACACTCACACATGTGCGCATTGCATACATTAAAATGTTCCACATTTAGTGAGTCATTCTCGTGTACTTCACGTTAGATTCCTTTTAAACTGCGCACATTCTTTTTGGTGTGAGATTCATGCACACTAACTCAATGCATATAAAGCCAAACCAAAGATCTGATACTATCATCTCACCAACTTGTATGTAAATTACAGTTATATTTATATGTATACTTGGGGTTCAACCCAGGGGTATTGCATTCCCCTGCCCCTTATGTATGCGCTGTCGTTAGTGCATTATATACACATATACAACCAAAATTTCAAAATTCTTAAAAAAGATGCAGGTATTCTACCTGCATAACATCCTCATTCTCCCAAGTTGCATCCTCAGGGCTGTACCAGGTCCATTGGACCTTTACTAGGCCTATGGATCAATTCCAAAATTGCTTGATCTTCCAATCCAATATGAACACTAGATGCACTTTAAAACCACCTTCTTGCTCCACTTGAATCACATTCCAATCAATGACATGATTAGTATCATGTACATGTCTTTTAACTAATGATACATGGAATACATTATGAATATACATTGATGTAGGCAAGGCAAGAATGTATGTTGCATGCCTAATCCCTTCTAGGATTTCAAATGGCCCACAAAAACGAGCTACGATCTTTGAGCAATTTCCAGATTTTAGGGAACTTTTGTTGGCTTTTATTTTCAAAAACACATAGTCACCCACATTAAATTCCTTGTGAGTTTTACCCTTATCAACATAGGATTTCTTCCTATCCTAGGTATCCTTTAAATTCCGGTTTATTTTCATCATCCGCTCTTCCATTTCTTTGAGTAGTTCTAGCCAACTATTGTGCGGTCTATTGGGTTGTCCCAACTCGCTAGCATGTTTCAATGTTTACCATAAAGTGCCTCAAATGGGCTCATCTTCAGGGATGCTTGGTATCCATTGTTGTAAGAAAATTCTACCAAGTGCAAATAGTCTTCTCATTTGGATGGTTTATCCATCACATACATCCTTAGCATATATTTTATTACCTGATTCAACCTTTTTGTTTGACCATCCGACTCTGGATGATAAGTTGTGCTAAAATGCAGATTTGTTCCAAATCCCTTGAATAATCCTTTCCAAAATTTTGATGTAAATTTTGGATCTCTGTCAGACACAATTGTCTTAGGCATCCCATGTAATCGAGCTATTTCTTTCATATAAATATCAATGAGGTTAGCTGCCTTATGAGTAAGCTTTACTAGAATAAAATGAGCAGGTTTGGTAAGATTATCCACCACTACCATGATAGAATCATGTTGCTTGTTAGTTCTCGGTAGTTTAGTGATAAAATCCATTTTTAAAATTTCCCATTTCCACTCAGGGATGGGAAATCAATGTAGCATATTGGCTAGATGTCTATATATAGCCTTGATCTTTTGGCAGGCTAAACACCTAACAATAAAATCAACAACTTGTTTCTTCATGCCTGACTAATAATATTGGCTCTTGATAGCTACAATAGTTTTTTGGTAGCCTGGGTGTCCATCATAAGGTACATTATGCATTTCTCCCAATATCCTATTCTTCAATTTTCGATAATTTGGCACATAAATTATTCCTTTGTACATGATGATTTCATCATTTTCCAGCTTATAATCCACAACTTTCTGCTGTAAATTTCCTTGCTGAAGTTTTTCCTTTACCTCCATGTATTTTTGATATGATTTTGCAACCTTTAGAATTATATCTTTCAAATCTGATTGGTACATGCTAATGGATGTAGCATGCATCTCATGCACCCCCTTGCTGAGTGCATCAACTACCTTGTTCTCCTTACCCTTGATATGTTTTATATCAAAATCATATTCACTGAGGAAATCTAACCACCTTCTTTTCTTGACATTTAAAGTTGGTTCTCCAAACAAGTATTTCAGACCACTATAGTCTATCCTCAACTCAAATCTCTTTCCCACGAGATAGAACCTCCACATCTTCAAGGCATGCACTATGGATTCTGACTCCAAATCATGAGTTGCATACGTCTTTCATGCTCCTTCAATTTCCTCGATTCATAGCACACCACATACCCATTCTGACTAAGGACTCCACCAATCCCTTCTTTACATGCATCAGTGCATACGATAAAATTTTCATTTTGATCAACAATTCTTAGTATTGGATCACTTGTTAGTAAATGCTTCATGTGTTGGAAACTTCTTCCACAATCATGTGTCTATTCAAACTTCAAACATTTCTTATATAAGGAATTAACTGGGTGTGAAATATTTGAGAATCCTTCAACAAAACTTCTATAGTAACCTGCAAGGACCATGAATGATCTCACTTCTGATACATTCCTTGCCATTGGCTATCCTTCAATGGCCTTTATATTTTCTGGATCTACAACTATCCCTTTCTTTGAAATAATTTGACCCAAATAATGAATTTGCTTATGATAAAATGAGAACTTGCTCAATTTGGAATACAACTAATGCTCCCTCAATACCCGTAACACCATTCTTAAGTGTTTCTCATGCTCTTACTCATATTTAGAATGTATCAAAATATCATCCAAGAAGACAATGACAAATCTATCCAAGTAATTCCTGAGTATACCATTCATGAGACACATGAAGATAACTGGTGCATTAGTTAATCCAAATGGAACCACTGTAAGATCATAATTTCCATACCTTGTTCTGAAAGTAGTCTTATTAATGTCTTCTTATTTAATTCGTACCTGATGATAACCAGACCTGAGATCAATCTTCAAGAATATTTTTGCATCTTTCAACTGATCAAAGAGGTCAACTATCCTTGGCAAAGGATACTTGTTCTTCACAGTTACCTTGTTCAACTGCCTAAAGTCAATAAAAAGTCTCAAAGTTCCATCCTTTTTCTTTACAAACAATATTAGGGCACCCCAAGGTGACAGCATTGGGAATATATATCCCTTCTAGAGAATCTCCTCAAGCTGCATTTGTAATTCCTTCAGTTCTGGTGTACTCATCCCGTAAGGATTATTGGATACTAAATCTACTCCAGGAATCAGATTGATGGATAAGTGAATATCTCTCTTGGGTGGAAATCATGGTATTTTCTTGAATACATCTTCAAACTATTTTATGACTACATAATATTCAATAGTTGGTACCTTATTCTTAGGTGTCCCTTCCATATGTGCTGCAAATATTTGACACCCATTCCTGTAACTTTTCTTCAGTTGCAAGGATCAAACCTCTCTGACAGATACTTCTTTGGGCATTCCTTGTACTCTCCTTAAGTTTCCTTCTTCATCCAAGCAAGTAAAAGATTTATTATAATAGTCCAGGACATCCTGGTGTTGGTCTAACCAATCTATACCGATTAGGAAGTCATCAAAACCTAAAGGTATGATGTTCAAATATACCCTGGTGTTCAATCCATTCATGATCATTGGACATTCCTTAACCATCTCATGAATTTTTCTTTTATCTCCAGTAGCTGGTTGCACCATCCAAGGTTTTCCAAGCCTGTTTCTTGGAAATTGAAATATTTCCACCAACTTAGGATCCAGATAACTATGACTAGCTCCCGAATCAATTTAAATAACAATGGGATGGTTATTGATCTTACCTTCCACTTCAATCATATGTGATTGAAACTCAACTTTATTGTTGTCAAGAGCTGCATAGATCTTAGGTACATGTATGTGCATGTCCTCCATTGTTTCATCTTACTATGCATTGTGAATAGTCCTCACTTTTTCACTTATGTGGGGGAAATCTCTGTACATATTATCTCCCTTACAACCCCAACATTGAATAGGTGGTTGCCTTGGTCTTTGTCCTAATGCCTCTGTCATTCTGGATTCTTTAGAGGTTGGTTGCCCCTGAGAGTTATTTCTGAAGAATGGTGGCTTAGTCCTCTTCTTCCTCTATTCCATTTTTCTTTTCTTCTTGTCTTCCCAAGATTTTTGGTAAGTTTCTCTCCCTTTATGATAATCATAAAGGAACTTATCCCTTCTTATAGTTTCCTCCAATGTTTTGGGATCATCATATTGTATCCTGTCACTGATAAATGATGGCCACCCACTCAAATATCTTTGAATCTTAACTTTCTCATCCTTGATGAAGGAAACATATTTCAGAAGATCTAAAAACCTCATGTCATACTCATCTATGGTCATGCTCCCAAGATTAAGTTCAAAGAACTCATTCATTTTCTTGTCATAGTATCTCTTAGTCAAGTATTTCCTTTGAAAATACCTCTTGAATTCCCTCCAAGTCACCTTCTTCTCATCAATGTGTTATACCTGCACAAATTGGTCCCACCACATGGATGATTTTCCTTTGAGCTGATAAATAGAAATTCTACCTCCTGCTTGTGAAGAGTAATTACGTAGCTGAAAATACTTCCTAATGTTTAGCAACCATGTCTCTGCATCCTCATCCTTATTGTGTTCACCATAAAAATTAGGAGGCTTTATTTTATTCATTTCCCCTGTAGCTCATCCACCCCATACCTCTTCTTATGCTTCCTAACAGGACTTGAACTACTATGTGCTCTCCTAGTGGAATGCCTTAGAGAGTGATGGTGTTGTCTTTCAACACTTTTTGTTATACTTCTATTATCATGAGACTTATGGCTTCCTGATCTACTCGACTTAGTCTTCGTATCCATATTCTTCTCTATTATGTCTAAGCTTTGCATCAACTTGATGTTGAAGTCTTCCTTCTTCTCCTTGGATTTCATAAGCTTGTCATTATTAGCTTTATAACTTGGGACATCAAACTTTTTATGGTTTCCACTAAGTTCATGTTTTCTTCCTTACCTTCTCCATGTCCATTTGAATTTGTACCTTCATTACCCATATGGGCATACATTCCTCCGATCTCTTCTTCACGGTTGTAAACGCCTATACATATTCCATGATTCTAAATTTTTGTTGATCTTGTTCTGATCTAATGTTGTTAACTCTGCAAAATGTGCATCCAACAAAATTTGTTAGGATAAATAATTTAACAAAACCATGAAATTATGTACATTTCAGTTTCCATAAAGCTTCATAATTATCTCTTCTAATTTCTTGGGAAGATTGACTTTCCAATCGACTTTGTGTGCACTACTTATCAATTATAATCCATAATTAACATGTGCCAAATTTTCATACACAATGCTAGAATATAGCGCATGCATCACGCACCTATAAGCAGTGTACATACTTTTATGTTGCGCGTCAATATTTATTGAGCAAAAATTTGGTGTCACGCACCAATGATCTATGTAGACTGCAAGCACTATACTACACAATGCTAAGGTTTGATGTTTCATACTGCGCGCCAATATTTCCTGCGAACCAATATTTTTTCATGTGCCAATATCTACTAAACACATATTTTGTGTCATGCATCAATATTCTGTGCGCACTTCAAACACAACGTTGTGTGCACACCAACAAAATCGAATCGTGCTCTACCAACACTTCAAGTGTACACCTTGTGTATCACCCTATTAATTGTGTGCCACAAACTCTGCTTCATGTGATGACAATATTTAGTGCATTCTTCAATGCACTCGTATTCTACGAACGCCATCAATTATACCCAGAGTAGTGCCAAAACTTAGTGTACATACCCTCTGTACCTTTATTTTTGGCGCAACACCAAATTTTTAACACACACACTTACAAAACATTATTTTTCCACATCACCGACTCTGCAGAGTGCAGTACCCAATTTTAATGCGCACTCATGCATACCCTTTTCTTCCTGTGCATAACTACTACTTAATGCACACAATATTTTCGATGGTTAACCGATTTTTCCATGAATTTTGATGCAGGAATTGGGGCTTCTGCTCGATTTTCACCCAATTTCTTCCATGGTCATTCTGTAGTCATGCAATTTTCGCAATTTCACTCCAATATACCCAAATTCAACCTTTGCAACAACAAGTTTATGTGTGTGCCGCTAGTTGATATTCATGGTGCAAGTTTTCCAATTCATTCATGAATTGAGAAACTTATTCAAACAATCCCACCCAATCTGTCCAACTTCCCTGTAAATTTAATTTTGACCAATTCTTGTTTGAATTTCCTTAACAAGGATTAAAAATAAGGTTATCTCATTCTTTAGCCAGATTTCCCTGAATTCTCCGTGAACTTAACAACAAAAATCGGGCCTTTTCCCAATTCCACGCAAGTGCTTCTAATTTCCATCATGGACGCACTCTAACATGAAAATTAGCCACTCTTGAATTCAATTCTCTACGAGAATTTTCTTTGGAATTATGCTAACGCAACCCATCTAGGATCAATGTTGAAAAATGGGCTCTAATACCATTTTTTAACGTCCCTATTACCAAACTGCTCTGATACCACTTTGTAACGTACCCGTTACATTACTTCTCTCATACCATGTTATCAACAACTAACAAGATTTCTCTAATAATAATTAAAACCATAAAAATACTCTGCAATGCATGGTTACATACATATTCATAACATAATTACACGCAATCATAAAAAAATTATACATGTAACATAAACATGATAACCCATGAAAGCAAATGTATAATTATCACTGCAACGCATGGTTTAACACACAAATGACACTTATATTTAAATAAATGACACCAACTGCATGTAGTCACAGACCTTCCACATTCCTCCTAGCCTTAGACCACGTCGCTCATCACTCTCAGCAGTGGTTCACCTTTGATCTGGGGATAAAATCCACTTCGGTAAGGGTTCCTAGCCAAGCTAAGTTATCTCAGTCAACATGAAACTCAGACACATGTGACTCAATCACAGGAAAATCCATCATAGATGCCAATTCATACTGACATCCTATAGTCCCTCATTCCCCACATGTTTGTCCCACCCCAGGAAGTGTACCCCTTCTCTGCTCAATAGTCCTTCGGCTACCCCACTTCCCTTCCGAGGCTTCAACAACAAGACCGAAAGGAAGTCTCAAAGTCCCATCACTATAATTTGAAACCTCAGGAATTAATTCCTAACAATTCTATCATCTAGAGAGAATTCAATGTCCTACGGGCTTGAAAACCCGCCTCTTTAGTCCAGATCTCCAAGTTAATCATCAAGTACAGATATCGATGACAATGACACCAAGTTACTATGATAGTAACAATAGGGTTTGATGACAGTTACCAGAGGGTCTAGACGATCCTGTAACACCCTGTTTCCCCCAGATTGTAAATATAACTAAACTGGCCAAGGACTATGGC
>SNQJ01S0057155.1:43617-68691 GCA_010110895.2 Picea sitchensis
AATCTGTTGGTCCTTGCTGATCCTTCCTCCCCTCTTTTCTTTTCCATTCATTACTAGGTTGAGATCTCCAGCAATGATTATATTGTTTGGGGAAATTAGTTCTAGATACTCAATTAAAGTTTTCCAACAGTCTTTCTTTTCGGTGTGCAGAGTTGGTACATAAAGATTGAATAATGCAATGGTTAACTTACTTGATGTATGCTTCAGTTCAGTGTAGCTCCAATGTTGAGTGTTGAAGGAGTTGACGAGGCTGAACTGATCTTCCTTCCATAGTGTTGCTATTCCTCTGGAGGATCCCCTTGCACTGATTGCTTTCCCTACATTCTTCTGCCATTTTTTTTTGTTGATCTCTAGAAGGGCTTCCCCTTTGATTTTTGTCTCTTGGAGCATGAGAATGTTTGCTGGTTCCACTTTCATCAGGTCCTTAACTGCTTCAATTTTCGTCGAGTTCCCCAGACCTCTACAGTTCCAAGAGACGATTTTCATTACTTACTAGTGGGAGTGGATGGGCCTCCTCCTTTTTGAGACCTTATCCTTGTATTTCTGCAGATTGACATTTCTATGGTGGGTTGGCTTCCTTGGGTCTTTTGTCTTTCTACCTCTTCCTCCCTATCTTCTTTACGGGACTTCCTTCCTGCTCTTTTGGCTGGTCTTTCTAAGATCTCATCCTCAGAGGAGCTTACTGGTTCCATCATTTTCTTTCTGGCTATGTCTGCATATGAAGGTGAGGGGGCTGCCTCCATGGATCTTGCCGTTTTCCCTTGTTCCTCGGTGTCTTTTCTTTTTGAGGGGGATTTTGGGTGTACCCTGCTTTCCGTAATTATATCTGGTTCTTCTGTTTCCTTATTGAGCTTTTCTGCTTGCGTTGCTGACTGCGGCGTGGGATTGGGGTCCCCGTCAGGTTGCTATTGATCCAGCTGCCCAGGGTTGTCACTCTTCATTGTTCCTTTGTTTCTAGATCTTGCTGTCTCTCTTTTCTGAACTGTGATCCATTGGTTTGTTTTCCAATTCTCACTCTCCTCTGCATTCTTTTTTTTGCAGTGCCTTCCGAAGTGGCCATATCCATGGCAGTGCCGGCATTTGAAAGGTAACTGTTCATAGTCCAACTCTTGGATATGCGTCCAATCTGCCGCTGTAAGTTTGATTGCCTCTGGTAATCCCACTTCCAGATCCACCTCCACGCAGATCCGAGTGCATGAGTATTGATCTTTCCTTGGTGCTTGATCGATGTACCTTCCGAGCTTGTTGCCGATTGCATGCGGTGATTTTTGGTTCCAGCAGTGCAAAGGGAGATGTGGTAGGCGAACCCACACTGGAACAACGGATGGCACATCCTGAGCTGGATCGAAATCCAGGGTCCATTTGTTCAGATATAGCCCCTAGGGTCCCATGAAATATGGGTTGTTTCTGAAAATGAGGTTTTTATCTTCAGGGTTTTCAAAGATGAAAACAAAGTAACCTTTCCCTACAAAGTGACTCTTTATCCCTTCTGATATGAGCGGGCTCCAGTTCCACTGTACCCAGGCTTCGACGAATTTGGGAGAGGGCCAGATCCCGGTAAATTGCCCGATAAGACCTTTGTCTGCCAGATTGATTGTTGACCTACAAGTTTCTTTTAATGGCATTTCTACGCTTGGGATGCATTCCAGTTTCTTGACGAACTTCTATTGTGCTGCTGACGGCAGTCTTTTGGAAGCCTCGGCCACAAGTTTCCTGAAGGCATCAATCTCTGGCAAAGGGGGAGAGGTGGGGACGGATCCCCCACCAGCGTCCATGGCTGGGGGACCCCTGCTCGCTGCTCGCTGCGCTGATCTTTGCTTAGGTCGCGCTCCACTAGCCCTCTCGCTCCTCACACGTCTATTATTAATTCATTACTTCTTTTTTTCAATGGTATCAAATTTCCTTTAAACCCCTTAACCATTAAAACCTACCCTAAACCTTAATTAAAATCTACATCTTATGTCTACTTCTTCTCTTCTTAACTTACTCTCAATTTGTTCTGTATGTAGAATATATCCATAAAGAAAAAAGAATACAATATATTTCTTCTACATTTAACATATAAACAGTTACAAAAACAATCTGCAATATAAAGACATATAATGAATGACTTACCAAGGGACGATATCCATGCCTTCCTTCAAGGCGTCCATACTCTCTACACTGTCTTTTAGTTGTTTTTATTAAAAGTCTCCTTCTATTATAGCCCCTGCGTATTTTATAAGGGAAATAACATTTTCAAACACACAAAGCCTCCAATGTAGATCTCACATCTCCTTGTCCTCCTAGAGGAATGTTATGTGACATTTTTCCTTACCATACTTTCAATGATGATTATCTTCAAAAATCAACCTGAGTAGTTTAACTATTTGTAATGCAATTAACAAAATAAAATAAAAAATTGTATTTTGACCAAAAAATATCCTCTATAACCTCTGCAAACCGTCATTGGTACAACAACAATGTCAAACGTCTCTAATATTTCTAACTTTTTAAATTATATATCACTTTTTTTTCGAACTTCCGATGATTGTTGACCAAAGAGACGTTGTTTAGCGGGAAAAAAATACTGACTTTGTAAAATGTCGATATGGCAACACATATATCATTGACCCGGTCAACCGTCAGATATTCAATGAAGTCTATTTTCTTCAAATATCCGATGAAAGGGACTTTATCATTGGCTATCCAACGATAAATTCCCTTTCATCAAATAGTTGACGAACGTCATGTATTTAAAAAAAAAAAATACAACAAATGCAAGTAAAATCCAATAGTATGGTCGATTTTATCGATACTGTCGGAGTACGGCCTCAGTTTTTCCGTCGATATGTAGTAGTGGGATTTATGAGTTGTAAATAATATCTATTTAATTTACAATAATGATCAGCTTTAACCTATTGGAAATTTAGGTAACAACAAACATTTTTAGTATCCTTCAGTGACCCCTGCACTCTAAAAAAGACACCCACAAAGACAATTTGTACATTGAATTTTTTTACAATTCCTCTTGTGAACCTCAACATTTTTTTACCTTCAAAGATACCCTCGAAGACAATTGCCATCCATCAATTTTTTTTTTATTTCTTTACGAATCAAAGTTTTTATCCTTCTCAGAACTTTAATTTCTTTTCACTCTTAAATATTTATTCATTCCAAGGGACCATTTAAATACATTGGGGTTTGAACTGCAACTTTTATTTGAGCCTTTAGGGTTAATACATCAAGGGTTTAAGATGGAGCTATGATATTGTTATATCATCTCTGACTAATTTATCCTTCTAATATTACAAGGTAGAGAACGAGTGGTTGGAAAACATTGATTTCAAACTCTTGGAGAGAGCCTAATAATGTTATAATTCCCCCACTTATGATGCCAATGCATTCACCATGCTTGTATTCCATGCCTTGCTTAGATTATTCATACATAGAGAAACTAAAATACTCCATGCTAAAGAGAAATTATTGAAACTCGAGCATCTTACAAAAATGTATGAGTTTCTTCATTTTTTCTGGGTATATACCCATCTCCTTAAACTCCTCTCTATACCCAAACTAATTTCTATGCTATCTAATATAATGCACAATAACCCTAAAATTATAACTACTTAAGGCAGAAGAGGTGAGATCTCTTCCATTTAAAAGTATTTGTCTAACTATCTAACCTATTTAAAATTTCTACCTTATTTTAAAAAGTTGCACTCCCCAAGCCATCCATGATCAAAGAAATACTAATTGCAACTATAATCACTGCAACTCTAGGTATGGATGGTGAGATGGAGAGTATAATGCCTTCTTCAAATGCGATAAGCACACTAAAATAGATAGAATTATCTTTCATTATCTTGATTTCATAGTCGATAATGAAAGAAGTATTATCTTACGTAGATTGAATTTTCATGTTTTTTTTTTGCAAATTTTGTCAAATTTAGAGTACAAAATCGTTCATTATCAACATCGAATAATCAAAAACTTGAACTATAGGACAATATTATTCAAAAACTAAACCATCAACAATTCATTATACATGTCCAAGGCCATGTATCTATATTCATGATTATCCCAAATGTACATTTTTTTACAAAATGGCACATTGTGCCCAAGATACATAATGGCACCTCATGCTCAAACTAGAAAATAATGGCACCTTATGCCTTAGATACATAATGGCACTCCACTCCCAAAATGACACATCATGTCCAAGATACATAATGGCACTGTTATCACTCCAAGAAACTCCTTAGGGTTGTAGGCTAAGAATGCTTGGTAACTTAAGAAACTTAATAATCAAAGTATGTGTGGAACAATGGGATAACTGAGAAGGCTAAGAAAAGGACAACTTGTTATGCATCTAAATAAACTAGTGCTTTGAGAGACCAGATATCAGTTACAGTAGATAAAAAGGTGTGAAGAATACCATTCAAGATAACCAAGTACAAGAGATGTAGGGTCATACAAGACAGTAAAGAAACATCTAATTCATATTCATGAGCTATACCAGAAGATAACAGTTCTGAATAACTAAGCTGAACATAATTAAATAACAGAGTAGTGGAGTATATGAAAACACTGATATATAATAACCAAAGAAGACTGTGATTCATATAACATAACAGAGTCAAAGTACATAGCCAAAGTATCCAGCTTTTGAACCCACTGTCTGTCTTAAGATTGTAGCTTTATAGCTTTTCATCACAGTTCTCAGATCCTAAAACAATGGATCTGATATTCTAAAAACAGAAAGTAAACTATAATTACAAAAAACTAGGAAGAGATCCTCAAGATGAGGTCAATCCATATCTAAGAGTAGTAGATTGTTGATGAAGTGCAGTTTTAGCCTCCTAAGGTTGTTTGATTTGGTCCTCCAAAGATAAAATTCGAATTTGGTGAAGTGTGCAAAAACCCTGATTTTCTGCCTTTGAAAAAGATGTCAAATGTAGTTGAAAAACCTCTTTTTGACCTTATACCTCAAAACTAGCCTTTGAATCAGACTTGATAATTCAACAACTGTCCATTTGAAGTGGTTTCAAACCATTCAAACTCAAAAAATCCCGATCTGGGCAAAATTTCGGTTATTCTGGCCATGACAGGCTTTAACCAGCTAATTTACCCAAAAATCCGCTCCTTAGCTGGTGAAAGGCAGAGCTTTCACCAGCTAACTAGCAAAATTCAAGACGGGTTAGTTGGTGAAAGCACAGATTTTTTTTAAATCAAATTTCTCAGTCATGGAGAGTTCGTTTTACATGCTTGAATAGTCGATCGACATCTAGAAATCCTAAGCTTTCCAATGGTGCTTTCAAATCTGCATTTGGAGCTCGGGAAACTAGTCAATGTTCCCTACAAGATTAGGCATCATTCTTTAAAAAAAATGCCAGTGCATTTTTTATCGCTAACAGGCACCTCATTCCCAAGATACATATTGTGTTACTCATTGACCCTTGCCACCCCAACAACTAGTAGATGCATCTCCAAATACAATATTTCTCTTCGTCAAGCTCAAGGAAAGTCAAGTCTTCCTGCATCAAGGACTGGTGCACCTTTCTAGAAAATGGAAATGAAACGTCATTCACATAATTTATTTTCCACAATTTTATCCAATAACAAACTTTCAAAATACAATTATAATTCAATATAATAAAACTCACAATAGATGAGATTGAATCTTGAGCGAATTGCTCTCATCCACAATGTCTCCCAATAACAATTACAATAATCAAATAATGAATTTTTTTTTCTTCTTAAAATTGATTCCATATATAATGCTCATTATGAATATCTCAATCAATGACAGAGATTGCCTTCCTAGCTTGGAGATAGAGCCATCAGTTGAACAACCTGATATGAGGCAATAGTGGGGAATGCAGAAGAAGTAGATGGAACCATATTATATTTAACAATAATAGATGGAACAATAGTTACAACAATGATCGATGCGACAATGGGGGAAAGGGGTGCAATGACATTTTATAGGTGGCTTTGAAGTGGCGATCAATGTGGGTGGTGATAAACACCCATGTGCTGCAATATCAAACAAAGTCCCATGTGTAGAGAAAGTGGAATACTAGTGGTTGGGATAGGGTGGCCATGATCTAGATATTCCATGTACTGTAAACAAAATAAAAATATTCCAACCCAGTTAGGGTACTACAAAACCTCAAAAATAAAAGTCCTTACATTCAATATAATGCACTTGAATGGATATAAAAGCATGTTTGTTTTAATACCTTAGGCCGATCCGCTATTCATCCGCTTCAGTACTCTTTTCTGTAATAGTCCTGTTCGTGGAGGGCCCAGCCGTTACTATTATGTTTCTTTAGAAGAAAACAAACAACATAAAAGCTATCCCCCTCTCTTCTCTGTTTGGGTGGGGCATATTCTGTTCAAGAAACTAGCTATAGCGTCGGCAGTTAAGGTTGTGAAAATGTGGTCACTATTAATCACGAGATTCTTCACAGAAAAAGGGTTTTGGATAGATAGATCAAATTGTGTAGTGACTTCGAGATCACATTAGAGCAAGCATTAGTGTAGATTCATAGTGGGCTATCCAGTTGAAGAAATCTATCCAGTTCTTTATAGTGTAGAATCATATATGATGACAGTGAGGAGAACCACTTAATCAATCTATAAAGGGTCTATATCCATGGGTTGGGTGGGGGGCGTACCTCAGGAGAGCGGCTCCGCTCCATGAATTAGTAGGTTTTTAAAATCTGTTGTAAGCGACTTGTTGCCTTTTTCAAATTTCGATCCGGGTATGTTGGGAATGTGGCGATGTATGGAGAAGGTGTAATATGGACAGTTGTTTAAAACTAGCATAGTAATTAAATAGCTGCTGGTAAACGTCGAAAGGTTGATAAGATGAAATGAATCCTTAAAATAATATATTAAATTTTATTATTGATTAACAAATAAACGGTTGCGCTTTATTTATCTGGTGTTAATATTTTAATTTCTGTGTAAACACATAAACGAATGTCTTTATAATAGCTAGGAAGTTAATGATTGAAATCACTGCCATTTATTTTGTGTGACTACTAAGAATATTCCAGCCATATTTAATCCTATCCATAGAAAACTTATTAAGCACTAAACCCCTATTAAATTTGCCCATTGTCAATAAGTGTACGTCTTTTAACGTAATTAATAGTATTTGCATACACATTTATAATATGTTAGATTATAAGAAAAGAAAAAGACTTAAAAAAAATCATATTAACGAGATTTAAAATGACATGTATTCTTTAATTATGCGATGATTTGTAAACCTTAGGTGAATATGGTTGATAATCATATTAACGAGATTTAAAATGACATGTATTCTTTAATTATGCGGTGATTTGTGAACCTTAGGTGAATATGGTTGATCAATATCTTTAGTGTAAAGATAGTGTAACATAATAACATTATAATAAATTTGTTATAAATAACTTGAACATCTGCAAAACCGCAAATTTAGAAACCGTGCTCCCAAACCAATGTTTCTTTCATTATTATATTACTCATGAGAAGTGTATCATTTTAAAAGAGATGTTAATAATAGCAAATTCTTACACCACTCTAATGTGAGTTAGCTAATTAAAATGCTTAGACGAACCAGCGACCACCATGATAAGGAAATCGGGGTAAGGGAAATCATTTTTTAAGGCTTATTATGGATTGGAACATTGGGGTGGCAGACTAATGATAAGGATGGATATGAAAATGATGGGAGATTTTACCATATTTATATGAAAATATTATTTTATATAAAAATATTGTGGAAAATATAATTTACAAAGTTGTGAGTAAAGGTATATTTATAAAATTGGTAATTAAATGTTCTTAGATTGTATTTTTTAAAGATTGACAGAATTATAAGTTGTGTCACTTTTCGATCTCTATTGAGGGTCAATATGTTCTCAATTGAGCGAGCTTCCATCTTATGAGAAGAAATAATTTCCTTTCTATTTTAATCTCCTCAATTTATTACCACATAGGGAGATTAACAACTAGAAGGAGATTGTATCTTTCACAATGTTACTTATTTCACTTTTCTCAATAATGTAAGGAATGAAACAAATTCATGGATGTAGAGTATTTATAGGATTAGTTTAATTAAAGAGTGACTATACTTAAAGATAAGTTTAAAATTTTGTAATTTTTTTTATTGAAAAGTATGTTATGATTTAGCTTTAGAACAAGAATTAATTAGATGGTTGTACTTAAAACAATTATGTATGAAAAACATTGTATTCATAATGTAAAAATTGTGTTCAATTGCAACCATTAGCATATATTGAGAGCTTCTTAGGAAGATCCTTCTCAAATTAGTTTTGGTGTAGATCATGAGTAAAGAGAAAAGTTGGCAATTTTATCTTATTGAGTGCCAATAAGACAAATTTACTCAAGAGTCTTACAGTGCTTCTAATGATCATGAGTGAATTGGCATACAAATATTCAAGAAGTGAGTTGGTCATTCACACTCAAATTGAGATTGGAGATAACAATTATGTGATTCATATTCATATTCATATAGGAAAATGATAGTCGCACCCATCCCCCAATATATATTGGCATTGCTCTTCATTATGGCCTACTTAAAAGGAATATGTGATTCTTGTAAGTTATTTATGGTTACAGTATACACATCTCTCAATTATAACTTGAGTTCAACTTTTTTGGGGAAAATGTAAAGTCATCTAAATATATGTGTGTGAGATGCCCGAATGGAGCACGTCGCTGCAACTAGTGCATCAAATCTGGGAGAATATGTATCCTACCACCAAGATGTAGGATTACCATCTCGTAGGAGCTATACATGCCAAAAAATAAAACACAGTGATAAATGTGTATAGTTATGTTTACCAAATATTTGTCAATTGTAAAACTGTATACAAAATCAATGAAAATATACAAAATATTTCTTATTGAACTCATCCAAGAAACTATCCTAAATAGGAGACTCTATTGGTCCATAAAAATCATGCCCATAGCGAGAGCATTGATAAGAATCAAATTGACTAGAATAAGAATGGATAGCTTGGCTAAATGTCATGCTTAGTTTAGAATTGACAGCATGGCCTAAAGGCACTACACCTAGTGATATAACATCATCTAAGGATGGTTGTTGATGGGTTCTTTCCACAAATAGGATTTATTGAAGTAAATTATGCATCAAAGACAATATTGCAATACTAGTGGCATGAATTTTGTCTCTAAGATGAGGTGGATTTGGGAGAGGGGCTAGGTTAAGTTAGGCATACACCTAGGAGGGAGTAACCCTCTCAATGTATTACCCCTAGCCTTTTCTTCAGCATGAGGAAAGCCAAGACCAACCATGAATTCACCAATGCCAAAATAATTGAAATGTAAACCCATAATAAACTTGACCCATAATTTATGAAGAAAATACAAAGGAATCTATGTTATTCTAGAGAGGTTTATCAACTACCATAAACCATCTATCCATCAAGTGGTATTTTCATAACTCGAATATGTATCAACAAACAATTAAATAATCATATTTTTGGAATAAAAATTCCATTTAGACAATATTAACCAAATATTTTTACAAAATATGTGAATTTATATAATTTAGCAAATTATATAAATATGAGATTTGAAAATAAACCTACTTGGAAATGAGATTTTTTTTTATAAAAAATGCTAAGTTCCAACAACACCAACCTCTCTCCTACTTGTCCTTGCCATGTTTGGGTTGAATCAACAACAAAACACACTTGTGGTGGGTAAAACAAATAAAAGAATGCTTTCACCATTATTCAATGTTATATAAGGAAAATTGTTTTTACCATATATTTCTTGGTCTTGGATCATTTACATGTTTCTAGCGTTGTGTGTGAAGTTTTGAAAAGTCTAACATTTCAAGTGGACACTCCACCCATCATCAGAAACATACGAATTAAGTCTTAAGACAATTTCAACCTAAGCTCCTAAAAAACAATATCCTTTATAATCATAACTAAAAGTGCCTCCAATAAAATCATATGCATTCTAATACAATCTAACTTCCATTCATAATCAATAAAACTACCTCCAATAAAATCATATACTTTCTAATACAATCTAACATTAATCCTATACAACAGAATACTATCCAAATTACAATTTAACCACTTACCACACAAAAAATACCAATAACTTTTTTGGTAAAATAAGCTTTAAACTCTCAATAAATGCATCATGATTTAGAAAAACACGCTCCATTATCCAATGTCTCGCTAAAATTCATACACTACGTTATCCAATACCTTACTGGAAGAAACATAGCCGAGATGCAGTGTATCGGGACAAGGTTGACTGTTTTATGTATCCCCGAGATACAACGTATCGGGACAAGGTTGACTGTATTTATGTATACAAAATTTTTATGTATACAAAATTTGGCAATTGCAATGCACGATTTTGACACCATACTTCGAAGTTCGCACTCCTTGCAAATTTCTTTGGTGGGCTTGGGAGCAATCTTTTTTCTGCGTTATTTTTTTGGTACGATTTTAGTTGGTCTGGTTTTAAATTTCGGGTTAATTTAGAAGTTTGATCCATTTTTTGAGCATTTAGAAGTTTAATCAAGTTTAATCACAGCGGCGTCGATGTTGCCGGCCACGATCTAGAAGAAACAGAATGCTATCTTCTGGTGCGATGGTTGTGGGTGGTTCATTTCCGTCGCTGAGTTTGGTTGCAGGAGGAGACGAAGAGGGAGAGTCTACCGAAGAATTTGATGTCAAGGGTGGGAGACAGAGTATTAATGTCCTAAAAGAAGTCAACATCCAAAACCAGATGTAAATATCGACAGATCTGGTTGAAACGTTTTTCCAGAGAGACCGTCTCTCTTCCGCGTGAAGTGGTTTGTTTTACACCATGAATCAAGAGATTTGTATATATATCATCTTTGGACGAAAGAAAAATGTTCCTGTGTTTACAGCAATAGGCGTAACCCTATTGGAAAGTGTCAGATTTAATCATCCTCTAATCGAAGGTTCCCATTGTGTCGCTAAAAATGCTTCGTTACTAATAGGTTTCATGGTGCTTCACCCATTTTTAGCCACGTAACAGTCTAACATGTTCTTCTTGCTGTGCTTATCTATTACATGTCACTCACTCTGGATTACGTTTGGAATTTTAAATTTACAGTTTCTTCTTTTTTAGTGGAAAATTATTTTTCAGGTTTGTTATTTTATATTTTATTCACATTCATGTGTTTACAGTGTTGTTATATGCAAATTTCATCATCATAAATTGAATATCATCTGCATTATGATTGCAGAGTATTAATTTTGTTTCTGAGATTAAAGTATATAGAAGTTGCATATTTAGCTAGTCATTTCAGGATTGTATTTTACATTTTTCAGGAAAGCAAATTTCTCTATATTATGATGAAATTAAGTTGGAAAGATAGAATCAGAAAAAATACAACAAAAATTATAGCCAACTAAATACTCATATTAAATATGAAATTTAATAAGTACAGAGAGAAAGAGATGTGCAAATTGTTGGTAAAAAACATATCATAGGAAAAAACTAAATACTCATATCAAATATGAAATTTGATAGGTACAAAGAGAAAAAGATGTCTAAATTGTTGGTAAAAAACATATCATAAAAAAAACTTCTGAATGAAACACCTAAACAGTCCATATTTTCCCTCTAAATACAAAAATATTATTTTCCCTTTTCTAAATACAAAAATATCTAAATCAATCAACACTTACTACACAAAAATCTCTTGAAGTGATTTTTTACAATAAACACAGAAAACAACTAAAATAAGGATAATAGGACAAAAACATTTTCTAAATCATAATTTATCATTATAAACTTAACACAAACCAAGAGGATTATAGGGAAAACATGCAAATGACATGCCTATGAAGGGCTAATATAATGCAACAACATACCAAAATAAATAAAAATAAAAAGCTTAGTGGCAGTCCCTTGTAGATTACTTTGAAAGTAGATTGTTTGTGGATTATAAATCGTTGTTATCGATAGAGAATGGATAATCAATTAAGGTTTGAGATTAATAGATAATAACGCCCGCTAATAGCAATTTAATGACACTTGGAATGAAGTAGGGGATGGAATGACAAAAATCATATGGTCACATTTTTCTTTTTGATTTTTTTATACTAGGAAAATTAATAAAAAAATCGAGAGCAATTGGTGGCAGGTATACGTACTATTCATGAAACACCTTAAAACCATTGGAAGTTGGAGAATTTTTTCTGCATATTGTTTATCAAACACCTTAAAACCCTTGGAAGTTGGAGTAGACTATCTCCATATTGTTCATCAAACACCTTAAAACCCTTGGAAGTTGCAGCATACCCACCGGAGCAAAGCAAAGTTGAATCATGATTGGATTATGGACCATGTTCATTGGGAATCTGAATGCACTCTAAGTGGATAGTGGACTAGGACAACACTAAATTTCATTTACCCCTTCATTTACTTCCTCAACAAACCCTATCCAGGTGTCATCAACATTAATGCCATGGCACCGCCCCTCCCAAGCCATGCATTATATCCTACAGGTATAGACTTAGTAATAGCCTGCAAGTACCTACTAGAAATTATGAGGGTACCCTACACAAGCGAACATAGATTTGAAGGGCTTAAAATTTTGATGTTATATGTTCTTGATGTGTAGATTTCGTATCCACGTGTCAAATACAGGTATGGAGGGGAAAATGTCCTACAAACTATCAAATTTCAAGCGTTCTGGGGACTATCCATTCACCCATGATCTGCAAATTGTTGTGGATATTCCACTGGAATAATTCGTCACAACAAATCTAATAAATAAAACTGAAATCTACCTATGAAGGTTAATTTCCTTAGGATTTCAAAAATATTCAACTACTGATTTTTTGCATATGCATGGAATAGATAAAATGTGAAAATAGATAATATTAAAAGACAATCACACACCATTCAAAAAATGACACAAATATTTTCTCTGGGAAACCCTTACGGGAGAAAACCTCGCTAGAAGGTGAGGCTGCTATGCTTTATTTTCTATGATATGGAAATAATGCAAGTACAAAAGAGAAGGCACCCTTTATGGAGTTACTTGATACTTGTGGCCTGTTAGGTTGTTACAAAACATTAACCACCTCTATTATGCTCTCTAATTTCCCACTCTTAGTTGTTCTGCTATGATATGGAACAAAATACAATAACATAGAATGAAATCCCTTCTCCTCCTAGTGGTCTGGTATTTAACATAGCCCGATAGTCATCTTGGGGTAGGTTTTTGACTTCCTCAACCCTCAATTGTGATAGTGTTTTGGACCTTCTAGAATCTTCTTGAAATTACATACATGGCTAGCCCCATATGCATGAGTAATGGAGGATAATGTGGCATCCTCTCGTACCATGGTAGGTTAGCTTGTGAGAGGCATAACTTTTTCATACAATCACTGATTGATGTGGTTTTTTCATTGTTGGAAAGGTCTCGATGTGTAAAATAATGTCACGAGATCTAAGCTACGTTGAGAAAGTAACTTATTTTTGTTTTTTGTTTTTTTATACCAGGAAAATTAATATAAAAATCAAGAGAAATTGGTGTCATGTATACGTACTATTCATCAAACAAATTAAAACCATTGGAAGTTGGAGCAGTTTTTCTGCATACTGTCCATCAAACACTTTAAAACCCTTCGAAGTTGGAGCTCACTATCTGCATACTCTTCATCAAACACCTTAAAACCCTTAGAAGTTGTAGCATACCCACCGGAGTAGAGAAAATTTGAATCATGATTGGCCTATGGCCCATGTTCATTGGGAATCCAAATGCGTTGTAAGTGGAAAGTGGACTAGGACAACACTAAATTTCATTTACCCTTTCATTTACTTCCTCAACAAACCTTGTCGAGGTGTCATCAACAATAATTCCATGGCACTGCCCCTCCCAAGCCATGCATTATATCCTATAGGTATAGACTTAGTAATAGCCTGTAAGTACCTACTAGAAATTATGAGGGTACCCTACACAAGTGAACATAGATTTGAAGGGTTTAAAATTTTGATGTTCGTTGTTGTTAACATGTAGATTTCGTATCCACCTGTCAAATACAAGTATGGAGGGGAAAATCATCCTACAAACTGTCAAATTCCAAGCATGCTAGGGACTATCCATTCACCCATGATCTGTAAACCATTGTGGATATTCCACTAGAATAATTTGTCACAATAAATCTAATAAATAAAACCGAAATCTACCTATGAAGGTTAAATTCCTTTAGATTTCCAAAATATTCAGCTACTGATTTTTTGCCTATACATGGAATAAATAAAATGTGAAAAATTGAGAATAGTGAGATACAATCACACACCATTTACAAAATGACACAAATATTTTCTCTGGGAAACCCTTACGAGAGAAAACCTAGCTAGAAGGTGACGTTGCTCTGCTCTCTTTTCTTTGATATGGAAGTAATGCAAGTACAAAAGAGAAGGCACCCTCTATGGAGTTATCTGATACCTGTGGCCTATAAGATTGCTACAAAACATTAACCCCCTCTTTTATGCTCTCTAATTTCCCACTCCTAGTTGTTCTACTATGTTATGGAACAACATACAATTATATACAATGTAACCCCTTCTCCTCCTAATGGTCTGGTATTTAACATAGCTCGATATCCATCTAGGGGTAGGTTTTTGACTTCCTCAACCCTCAATTGTGAAAGGGTTGTGGACCTTCTAAAATCTTATTGAAATTACATACGTGGCTAGCCCCATATGCATGAGTAACGGGGGACAACATGGCATCCTCTCGTACCATGGTAGGTCATCTTGTGGGAGACACAATCTTTGCATACAAGCTATGATTGACATGGTTTTTGCATCATTGGAAAGGTCTCGATGTGTTGAATAACGTCACAGGGTCTAAGCTATTCTGAGAAAGTTTTAACTCCCAAAAATGTTGTTTGATTCCTCAAAATGGCTTTAGAAGTTTTTGGACCCTAATTTTCCAATCTGGAACCTACTATTGAAATGACCCTGCGAGTTGATTCCACCAATTTTTTTGTCACTTTGGAAGCATTGAGACAAATGAAAAATAATACAATAATCCAATCCATCTCAACCCATTATGCTCTAAAGTGATTCAAGTGGAAGGTGGAGTGGAACCAACATGCGCCAATGCCTATATATCCTGGATGGTTGCAGTAAGGACAATTTTTTTTTTTTGTCTCCCATGCTAGAGTCATTTCAAAGTTTTCTTACTCTGCATTCCATGTATTCCTTTATTCATCTTCCTCTTCATGCAGAGTGTTAGAATCTATGGATTTTAGATTTGCACTACATCATTTGAAAAAAAAATCATCGATCGAGAAGAGGGAGCTGACTATTCCATCATTGTAACCCAAAATTTTGAAAAATCAGTTGTGGGATCCAAAGTCAAAATGCATGTCGATCTTGTAATCCAAAGTCGAAATGTGTGCCGACCTTAACAAAATAGGAACAAAAGGATTTGAGGCTATGGATTTTATGTTTGACTTTTTCCAATCTTAGTTTTTTTTTAAGCTCTTTGGTCTTCCCTCCTAGGAGCGACAAAGTGTGGCCTGTGAATAACTTGGGATCATGAAATCCATGGCCTAATTTGCATCATTTTCAATATAGATTTTATGTATTGATTTTGGGTTTTTTCATCATGCAGGAATTAAAGTCCAGTTGGAGGATCATCGTGGCTACTATTATTGGATCTATGGAATCAACTTGTGGGATTTTGGGTAGGGTAGGTAGTGGAGGCATATTGGTTCCTGTAGGACCTCCAACACTCAAGAAAGGCATGCACTATCATGATGGGCACAAAGATCTGACCGGTCAATGAGTCGGCTAAGAGCGTGCTTGGTTTGGTGTCATGGAGGGTGCATCGGACATACTTGGAAAGACGCACGATGAGTCCAAGAGAGGTCACGTTGGGCATGCTTGGAAAGTTTCACGATGAGTCCCTATATTTGGTAGCCTTGGTGGCCAACTCGTGGGTCGAAGCCACGAGACGATCAGGACGATGTACTAGTGTGTAGGCTAGGAGGACCAAGGAAAACGTCTCGTTAAGTAGGACGAGAAACCAACTGGTGAGACTCTATGTTAGGATTATTAGCGGAGGATGGCGTGAGTTGGCAATGTGGTAGATTGTGTATCACCCGTGGCAAGGTGACATCAGTGATATGGGCATCAAAGGTATGTGAATTCATTAGTGAGAAGGAACATGATCTTCGATGACTATCACTGGTCATCCTGGATGGATGATAGCATGATTTCACGTTCGAAAATTAGTTATCCGAGTATGCTTGGCTCAGGGGAGGTGCATGTGGGTGTCAATTGTTGGGTGGAGATACTGTAGCATCACCTATGGTGAAATGAGCATTCAAACTTCAGCATGTCTAAATATGCTTGTCTTGGGTTCGCTAGAAAACGACAATGAAGTGTGTTTTGGATGATACAAACGGGTTGTTGGTCAATCCCAACATGCGAGGTCATGTTGGTGTCGCTTGGGGACTAGAATTCTTGGGTGGTATGGGACACTCAAGGGTGACAAGTTTAGCCCTGTGAAAAATGGTATCAAAGCATCATTCAAATGGACATTGCATAACTCTCTCTTCACCACCACTAATACCCATTTCATCAGATGAGCTGAAGGGGTTGTGTTGATGAGGATGTCAACAATTTCAAGTGGGGAAGAATGTAAGACCTCTAGTGCTCAAGCATGGCACACATTATCATGATAGGCGAGGAGACGTGACAAGTCAACAAGTTGGCTAAGAGCAAGCTTGGTTTGGTGCGATGGAGGGTATGTTGGGCATGCTTAGCAAGATGCATGGTGAATCTGAGAGAGGGCATGTTGGGCATGCTTGGAAGGTTACAAAATGAGTCCCTATATTTGGTAGCCTTGGTCATCGACTAGTGGGTGGCAACCGCGAGATGGCCAGGACGATGCACTAGCATGTAGTATAGGAGGACCAAGGAGGACATCTTGTCGAGTAGGATAGGTGACTAACAAGCGAGACGCTATATTAGGCTTCTTAGTAGAGGATAGCATGACTTGGGAATTTGGTAGATTGTGTATTACCCATGGAAAGGTGACAACAGTGATACGGGCATTGAAGGTATGTGAATTCCTTAGCAAGAAGGAACATGATCTTTGGTGACTATCATGGGTCAGCCTTGATGGATGATAGCATGATTGCACATTTGGAAGTTGGTTGTCCGAGTATGCTTGGCTTGGGGTAGGTGCATGTAGGTGGCAATGGGTGGGTGGTGATGGTGCATCATTGTGTATGGTGAAACGAGCATTTGAACTTTAGAACATCTACATACCTGACTTGGGTTCGTCGGAACATGATAATGAGGCATATTTTGGATGATACAAGTAAGTTTTTAGTCAATCCCAACAAGTGAGGTCATGCCCGTGCCGCTCGGTGACTAGAATTCTTGGGTAGTATTATGGTATGCTCAAGGCTACAAGTGTAGGCCCCGTGATAATTCCCATGATCAACCTCATAGTAGGATTCAACATGAAATCTGCGGCGGCTTTGTCAAAATGTAAGTAAATGAACCTCACTGATGGCTTAAAAATAAACGGTTGTTTGCATTAATTAAATAATAAGTTAGTAAGTTAATGAGACTGAGAAAGATTCGTAGGACATTCCAGAGCATATTTCCTGAAGTTGGCCGGGCACGATCTGCACTATTATTAAATTGTATATATAATTTATTTTTATTTGATATCAAATCTTCCGCGGATTTGTCAAAATGATCACACAGTTCACTGATTGAAACTTCGAACTGCATTTAGATTATGAAATCCTTCGAGAGTCCTAATGTTTTTTTTCCTGAAAAATGGTTATTTCATTAAATAAATAATGACCTAGTAAGTTAATGAAACTGACGAAAATTTCGAAGGACATTCCAGAAATAAATGGTTGTTTGCATTAAATAAATAATAACTTGAAGATTCGTATGACATTCCAGCGTATATTCGGAAGTCGATCGTGAAATTGTAGATATAAAATGATATTTTGGGGTGATATTTTTTTAGGACATTTGTTCAAAATTTTATCAAAAATGGTTAGATTAGCAGATTTAAATGATTATTTTTATATAATCGGAGTGTCCTATAAGTTTTTAACATGTTGAATCTATTTTTGTATTCATAAATAGATTTTAAGTAACAAAAAATAGTGATTTCCTGCAAAATTTATATTACTCGATTTCAATTAATTTTTTTTTTAATAAAACAGTTAGACAACACCTTTTTTTATACATTGAATATTCTATAGTCGAATGTAATTTGATACCTAGAATTAACCTTAATGTAAAATGTTTTTTTCTTTCCAAATCTGTATTTGACAAATGGATAGGAAATCGACCCATCAAGAATTATTGGCATCAAAAATTTTAACCTGTTAAATTGAAGCTTAATACATATTTCCAAAACCAGTCAACCTTGCTTCGTTTTTGTTATTATTTACAGATATGATTGAGCTTTTGTTATTATTTACAGATTCGATTGGTTCTCCAACTTCTTTCCACATAATGTGAAAAATACAATGTTTTCTGTAAACTATGTAAGGACTTGGAAATTGACTTAAACCTTTTAATTATGTACCACCATTAGCAAATAAAGTGTGGTTTCGTGACCTTAGTGTGGCGAATATGATAAACTTGAGAAATTGGATTTTAATGGTTTCTTCATTTTCCGGATTTTTAATATAGATGTGTGCTTGGGTTCCTTGTTAATAGAAGTTTATCACTCAATTACAATTGGAAATAAAATTTACTTCTATAAATAATTGGAGGACTCAAGTAGCTTTTTTTTTTTGGGATAATTCAACAAAATATGAATCTATAATGATTTTGTTTTAGTATAAAATGTATAAAGGTAGATTGTTGTTGTTTAGTTAAAGACAAAGAAGATGAAAAATTATAATAGTGAAATTTGCATATAACAATCCATAAATATTTGATATTCATGCATCTACATTAAACTTAAAATAACATGCATGAAAAACAAATGGCCATCAAAATTTGAAATTCCAAATCCAGCTTCAAACATTATTCCCATACAAATTATAATATATTTTTTATTAAATATAAATATAAATTTTCATTNCAAGTCAGAGGAATGTATGTAAATCAGGCCAAGAATCTGTCAGATCAGGCAGCCTTGTATAGACCAAACAAATGTCTTTACACTCGGGAAGGGTGGCTGAGAGCCGAGATCGAATCTTTGGAATTTCACAAATATTCCATGCTCTGGATTTCTATGTCGACGGAAAGATGCATGTATGGTCGACTTTCTTAGTTTCTTTATCTACAATAGTGACGTTAACATAAAACCTAGATCTACTTATTAATAGTAATTTACATCTAGGGTTTACATGATTTTATAATAAAAATTCCCATAACTTCTAAATTACCATTTATTAATAATTATTATTAATAGTAATTTACATCTAGGGTTTACATGATTTTATAATAAAAATTCCCATAACTTCTAAATTACCATTTATTAATAACTATTATTAATAGTAATTTGCATCTAGGGTTTACATGATTTTATAATAAAAATTCCCATAACTTCTAAATTACCATTTATTAATAATAGTTCATTTTAATTTTTAAATTAGAACATAGGTTATAACTACTATTAGTTTATTATATATTAATATTAATATTATTAATTTATTATATATTATTATTAACTTTTATTTAGGTTTTATACATTATAAGTTTTTAGGTTTTATTCATTATTATTGTTTTAGGTTTTAAAATTAAGTTTAGTGGACTTGTCTAGTTCCAAAAATGTCTAGCTTGGTTGCTTTTACCTCGTTCTTACCTTTGACGATCCTCCTTTGGATTTGAAAAGTTGATGACAATTATGGCTATGACTGAATATCTAGTAAATAATTTTGAAATTTTCATTCTTCGATGTTTTTCTAACTATTGTATTATGCCAACTAAGTACAAAGGTTTCATGAACAAGAAAGTCATGCAACATGTAGATGACAACAACTTAGTTTTGTCTTTTAGATAATCTTCATACATTAAAGCTTATGTAATCTTCATGCAATAAAGTTATTAAATCATCCCACAATAGTTACCTTAAGATATCATCTTTAAGAGAATATGGAATTTGTGTATTTTCTATGTTGATTATGCTTTACTTTAAGTAGTGTGAATAGTGAAAAGACATTTCACCTTAACATTTAGCACAATGTAATATTATTTCTTGTATTGATTCAAAATATTCTACTATTAGTTTGCATTTCAAGCATATTGGTTGAAAAATATTTGAAAATATATTTGGTACTATCAACATGTCCTCAAAATGTTTGACATTGTTCAATGTATATGTTAGAAAAAATCATTTTCATAAAAAGTATGTGTAATATAACATATCTATTATATGGCTCCAATGTTTTACTTGATTTATACAATTGAGCAACATTTTTAGATTTTCAAATGTTTGAATCTTTTCCCTTAATGGCACGATGACTGTTGACCAACTTGTGCATAGTGTGTTAGGTTGTGATTCTTTTCGTTTGACCACATTTTTGAATAACAAGATGGAGAATTATTTCTTTGAAAGTTAGTATTAAATGGAAGCAAAATGCACTGCAAATGTCGAAAATAACTATAACTGCAATTTAGTGAAACACATGTATACATTTCTTTTTTCTTTCTATGGAAAGTAGAGGAAAGGAAAATAAATATTTTGTAAACTAAATGCTTGGATAGAGATAGCCGTATTATCACCTTATCATTTTCTAAATTTCCATCTTTGATTTCTTGGGTATATTGTGTCCTTGTTTTCTTGGTACAATTACACCTATTGTTCCAATTGCATATTGTTCTTGTGTTCCTAAGAGTCTTTTTATTGATGTGTTTGGTATGAATTAGTTGTATTATTGACAAACATATGCTACATTTTCTATGCTAGTGTGTTGATCCACTAGAAGAATACAATCACATTCACTATGTTTATAATGTTTTTAAGGTGCAATTTGAAATTTGCAATAGAAACGCCTTTTCAAGGAATTTTTCCTTAATGTTGTTCAATGAAATTGCTATAGACATTCAAGGTCACTGTCATTTCACATTTTATATGTGTCAAATATGTTCGCAAAAGATCATTTGTCTTTTGTTTTTTTATCAAGTATTGGTTTGTATGTGCCAATAATAGTCCCATGGAAAACATATCTAGCCTTGCAACTAATCAAATCTTCAATACTTATTGGGATGGATGGTGTTGGTTTGTTCTTGTACATGGAAAACAAGTGTGAGTTAGCAAATGAACAATGGAAGGAACTTTGTTTGAAGTCATATTTAACGATATTTACCTTTTATCTTTGATTTCCAATGTTGTTTTTTCCTTGTTTTCCTTTGTTATTTTTTTTCATGTTGTTGTGGGTGAGACAAGAATTGTCAAATTATGGCAAGATCTGAAGATGGCAAAGATGTAGAACAAATAAATTTGAATTTAATGAAAAAGTGAAAGAGGAATATTAAAATCTAAATGCTTGGATAGAGATAGCCTTATTATCACCTTATCATTTTCTAAATTTCAATCTTTGATTTCTAGGGTATATTGTGTCCTTATTTTCTTGGCAGTGGTGATAGTCACACCTATTGTTCCAATTGCATATTGTTCTTGTGTTCCTAAGAGTCTTTTTATTGAGTGTTTGGTATGAAGTAGTATTCTTCACAAAAAAGTGCTATGTTTTCTATGCTAGTGTGTTGATCCACTTGCAGAATACATTCACATTCACTATGGTCATAATTGTTTTTGGGTGAATTTTGAAATTTTCAATAGAAACGCCTTTTCATGGATTTTTTCCTTAATTTTGTTCAATGAAATTGCTGTAGACATTCAAGGTCACTGTCATTTCACATTTTATATGTGTCAAATATACTCACAAAAGATAATTTATCTTTTGTGTTTTGTCAAGTATTGCTTTGTATGTGACAATGATAGTGTCATGGAAAACTTCTCTAGCCTTGCAACTAGTCGACTCTTCAAAATTTATTGGGATGTATGGTGTCGGCTTGTTCTTGTACATGGAAAGAAAGTGTGATTTAGCAAATGAATGATGGAAGAAACTTTTTTTGAATTCATATTTAGCAATATTTACATTTTGCTTTCTATTTACCGCCCAATCGTATTTAGCGATATTTACCTTTTGTCTTCTCTTTACCCCTCAATCATCACAACTGGAAGCCATTGAGCCCTCAATCCACCACCATGCCAGATCTTATATTTATTTATTATTATTTATTTATTTTATAAAAATATGGGGCATTACATAATCCCTCCCTTCAAGCAACTTCGTCTTGAAACTAACATTTATTATTTTTCTTATAGGTTTTTAATTAACTCCCTGTATCTTCCACCTTGATAGAACAAACTAACATTTCTTCCTAGCTTTCAGAACCTTGTTTAAGGCCTCTCAGTCTATCATGGATAAAAGTAACCAGACCTTGTCTTAGTTTATCAGTGCTTTAAGGCTCTAGACCAAGGCATCTTGGTGTATCAAGGGTATAAGGCACCAAACCTCATCTTGGTCTATCATGGATTTAGGACACGATACCAAGGCATCTAGGTTTATCGAGGCACTAAGGAACTGGACCTCATCTTGGTCTACCATGGATCTAAGGCATCAAACCAAGGCATCTAGTTCTATCATGGAAATAAGGCACCACACCTCATCTTGGTCTATCAGGGCTCTAAGGCACTAGATCAAGGAATCTAGGTCTATTAGGGCTCTAAGGCATTATAAATCATATTCTTCTATTAGGGCTATAAGGAAACAAAACAAGGAATCTCAATATATCATGGATCTAAGGCACTAGATTGAGGCATCTTGAAGGGTTAGAGAAAAAATCCCTCCTTATACTCCCTCGGGTACACAACCCTAGGCATCGAAGTCCAATACCACAAATTCACTAGCAAGAAACACCCTAGTTGTTCTCTGGACTTCGACATCATAAATCCAATACAAGATATAAGAGGTACTAACATAATTATTTTATTGAGTTGTCCCCATCCCATAAGTTGTTACTTGTAAATATTCACCTTTGTGGTTATGGGTTCCCACAAGATCATCAAATAAATCATCCCTCTCGACCCACTGGTGGATAACCTAACAATCACCACCTCACAACACAAAATCAATGCATTAATTATAATATCAACACCTCAAAGAAATAATACACATGCTAACTCTTGCATGTCATCATGAGAATACAACATATTTTCCATCACTGCATGCTCCCACATGTCATCATAAAACATCTTAGCATAACTATTTCCATTAAATTACATGATGTCATCATATGAGGAGATATTATCGTAAGAAATATATGTTGGCAATTTGGTTGTCATTGACGTCAACCTTGATAGATAGGTGAAGTATCCTTGATTGATTGGTTTGAGAAGGATTGTAAATATTGGACATAATTCTATGAAGGTGAATTGAATGTCAAGTATTGTCAATATTGGAAATAATGTTATGAAGGTGACTTGAATTACAATAGAAGGATAATATTGACTAAATATATTGTTTGAAATTGATGCACTCATCCTAGTGGAAATATGGTCTATGATGGAATGTGTTATTAACATCCTTTCACAAAAGAAGAAATTGTCTAGACAAAAGGGGTAAATGGACAATCCAATATGGATCCATACAAGTCACAGAGTCAAGAAGTCTGGTATAAAAATATCAGCAAGCAAATTTTCGACTGGTCAAGCCTTAAGTCGAGTAAAAAACAATTGTCTTGGCCAGTCAAACCTTAAGTCGAGTCGAAACAACTAAATGGGTCAAGTTGACTAACTAAATACAAGGAGAAAGGATAAAAGTCGAGTGTTTCAATAAAATGCAGTAGATATCAAGAAGTCTAATATAAACATCTCAACAAGAAGTTCAAGAAGTTGAAGTTGAAAAAGTCGAAGGTCGAAGTCAAACAAAATGCAGTAGATATCAAGAAGTTTGGTATAAACATCTCAGCAAGAAGTTGAAGAAGCCGAAGGTTGAAGTCAAAGAGATCGAAGTTCTAAATTGAAGAGGTCGAAGGTCAAAGTTGGATAAGTAGAATAAATCGAAGTTGAAGAAGTCAAAGATCAATCCAAGTAGAAGTAGAGTAAATTTCCCTGAAGGTCGAAGTTGAAGGAAAATTGAGTCGGGAAATACAAGTCGGCACAACCAAAGTTGAATTACACAAGTCAGTTTTGTTTTAAATCAAGTTAGTCCAAGTAGAAGTGAAGTGAATCACCTCGAAGGCCGAAGTCAAAGAAAATTGAGTAAGGAAATACAAGTCAGCCAAAGAAAGTTAGGACGACCAAAGTCGAATTACTCAAGGCAATTGGCTCATAAGTCGAGTTGGTCCAAGAAATAAGTAAACTAAATTTCCCCAAAGTTTGAAGTCGAAGAAAGATTAGATCAAGTCGGGTCGAGGTTGAAGCATGTTGGGTCAACGAGAATCGAATTACGCAAGTCAAATTTCTTCTATTTGAGTCGATCGCAAGATTTTTGTCGATCAAATAAGGAAGGAAATATGAAAAAAGGTGATACCAAGTCAAATATTTAGCAAATAACAGTTGAAAGGGAGTTGATTTTAATATCCACCATCAAGTAAAATGTTTACAAGTTGAGTTTAACTAGTCACCAACAAAGGAAATATATAGAGGTTGATTTAGAAATTTATGAAAAGGTAAGATGTACTAAAGTCAATCTAGCATCCGATGATGAAAGTAAAATCTGGTCAAGTTGATTTCAAAGAAGTTCTTGTACCAGCCACTTCGCACATTTTATGGGGAAATTTCCCTCTTGTCAAATAATTAAGCTTGTTATGTGCAAAACCCATGTAGTAGAATTCTAAAATTCATTTCTATCGCTTTAGAATATTCATAGGAAAATAATTGTCTAATTTGGTGTATGAAAATCAATTAGAAAAAGTTACCATTTGTGTTAATTAAATGAATGGGTGAAACGTTTCATTCCAAAATGACACATTATTTCAAAGTGGCAACCCTTGGAGGACTATATAAGAAAAGGAATACAAAGGCAA
>SNQJ01S0057155.1:68701-87147 GCA_010110895.2 Picea sitchensis
TCTGGGGGAAAGCGAGGGTTCGGTGGCGAAACCCCCGAAGGAAAAATTGCCTTGTAAATGTATATTGTAATTTCATTGTAAATCTGGACTGTTCATTATAAGGTCGTAGATATAACAGTAGAGATTATGTTAGGTTTTTTTTTTCCCTAGAAGGAAACCCTCTTTTATGAGGGAAATGTATCGCGGCTATGGTTGATGGTGAATATTGTATTCTGAGATAGGAGACTGTGAGAGAAAGAAGAGGAAGTTACAATGGGTTTGTTGTAGGTTGTATCCCTTCATATGATAGATAATAATAAAGGAAGGACCTGGCAATTTCTCTGGTGGACGTAGCCCACACTTGGTGAACCACATAAATCTATGTCTCTATTGTATTCTGTATATTCTATGTTTTGTTTCCACATTTGTTTTATTTTATTGCTCAACGGTCCTGTTTTTCTAACATAGCGCTCCTTGTACACTTAGCAAGGAGCGCTATAATGCTCTGTTGCCAGCTTTGAGGGAGCGTCGTGTAGATTTTTTGAGAGATTCTAGGGGAGAAATCCCCCTTATCTCTAAGGACAAATAGAAAGGATACAAGTTGGTTTGGCTCGAATCCAAGCTTCAGGTTGTATCTAAGCTGGGAAATACCACAACTGATGGATTCATATCCTCAACTTATTCCAAAGATAACTAAGGTGGTTGAGCCTCCCAAAGCCTATAAAAGGAGGCATTCTCATGGTGAAAAAGAGGAGAATACCAGTAAAAAATATTGTCATTCTGATCGTGGATATTTCGAGCAAGGGGTTGTACAAGGAGGACTTGGTGAGGTTGTTGCATCTGCATCTACATATTGTAAGTACCTTGTTATGTTCTCATTAATATATTCTTGGCTTGTTTCCTTCAAGTTTGTGTACTATTGCATGGGCTTTTCTCTTCTTCATAAATCTAATTTAAACTAATGTTGGTAGAATAGGAAGCATGAATTGTATTTGTTGTTTATTGAATTTCCTAACTCATTAAAGGGTGAATATCAGGTTCATCCTGGACCAAGCAAGGACAAGCTTCAGAAAAAGGCACATCCTCTTTTCTTCCTTTTTTGCTTTTGACCAATTTAGCTGCATTTAAAGGATTTTCAGTGTCCAATGTTAGCATTTTTCTATCTTGGTCATAGGGGTCTAGGATCCAAGAGGTCATTCACCTGTCCGTAGGGGAATTTTACTATAAAAAAAATTGGTGACTCCATTGGGGAGTGAATCTTTCAGTTTCAGTTTCTTTCCTTGGTTTTGTCTTAGTTTTTTCTCACCTTTAGATCCTGCTCACTTTATTTTTTTCTCTTTTATACATTTGTTGTCAGTCCTGAAGTCATCTCACACAGACTGATGATCAAGCCTTCTTGACATTTTATTTTCTGGGTTGATTCTTTTTCATTCTCAGATACTAGTGCCCCTCTTCCTTTACATCCAGAGCGATGATTTCAGTATCAACACCCCCTGTAATGCTTTAGGGAACATTGTAGCACAATGGTGCTGATAAGACCAAAGCATCAATCTTTCTCCTTTTTGAAAATTCTTGGATACTTGTGTTGGGTACAATTTTTTGGTTTCTTCTTCTTATTAGCACTTATTCTATCAGTTTTTTCCTGCTATCAAGCCTGCAACCTGTTTCTTTTTAATATTTTTGATCTTTGTTTGGGCTTCTTTAAAAGATTTTCCTTGTTTTGGAAACACTCCTTCTCTTCGAGATTTTGAGTTCATTTTTAATACTTTATCATTCATCTGATCATTTGAAAGTATTTACAAGGAAACTCAGAGGTCTTTGTATTGTTCTAATCGATCTTTGGTCTTTGTATCTTTCCAAGCAAATTTTCTTTAAGTGAGTTTTGTGATTTTGGCTTTCTTTTTGAAAAGTTTTGATTTGTTTTACTTCTTATTTGATTGTTGTGAGAGTGTTCCTTTTGTTTGTATGATGCTTGCTTTGAATTGTCTAAAACTGCAATAGTGAAACCTTTTGGCATAAGAAGCATTAATTTAAATAAATAAATATTCATTTTCAAACAAAAAGATACCTTTTCATGATTGGTTTTTTGGATATTAGAAACAATTTCTGAATAGTCTAGCATTGAATTAAATTCTTGTTGAAAACATTCCATGGGATTTCTGCATTTTTTGTGTTTGATAGTGAAAGAAAACTCTTCTCCTTCTCCTAAATGGAAGTTCATTGAAAGAAACATTTGCTTATCATTTTTCTTTTGCTTCTTTGGGATTCGATTCGTAACATCATCAGTTTCACTCTCGTTCACCTCTAATTAAAGAAAAACCACTAAAATCAATGCTAATTAAAATCAATCTAGAAACTTTTTCTTTTTAGATTCTTCCACCAACATTATACTAGGATTAGCGCTTTGGATCAGGCTGTGAGTACAACTCTCTAAAGAATTCAAAAAAAACTTAGCGTCTTTCTATAGGGAGTGTAAATCCAATTTTCGTATAAGCATAGTTGGGATCCCAGTCTCACATAGGGGTTACGCATGAGGTCGCGTTCAGGAGAGCCACAAAGATTATACCTCCAAGGTTTAACCATTCGTAGTAGTAAGATCGTATATTGAGGGTTCTTCATGAGGTCCAAATTTCTTCATTTGGTCTTGGTGCTTCGTGAATTCTGAATTCGTTCGGGGTCCTCAGGAGTCCTACCAGTCCACTTGTCCTCATTTCTCTCAAAGGATTTCAGACTTGTTATCCTTCCCATATGTTCAGACTAGATTGTCTACTGTACTCGCTCAGAGGCTGACTCTGAGTTCATGTCCTTCGTAGCCATAATCTTTAGGGTCCTCACACAAGGTGATAATGAAGGGAAGTCTTTGTTGTACCTGGAACAGATGTTGGTCAAACTCACTCGGGCTCCTTGGAGGGTAAATCCATGATTTTTGTGTGGAAGCTCGCACCAAGGCGTAAGTCTGTTAAGAAGGTCACCAACGTAATTGTTCCACCCTCTCATTTCCTAGACCCTTCTCAATTTGATTATGCGATGTTGGATTTCATCACCAACTAGTACGGTCTTTGAGAGAATGTTTTGTTTGCTTGTTGGTTCTTCTAGATTTTTTAGCGTGTCCTATTGGTTTATTTAATAGTTTTACAAGATTGAAACTGTAGACTATAAAGGTCTTCGTAGATCACATAGAATGTAAGGGTTGCCTCCAAAAGTCTATGAACCCTTACCTCCTAATTCACTCGAAGACATTTACAGTGAAGAGGTAGAAAATCGCTCCGACTCTGGAAGCACTAGTACTCCTTTGTTAGAAAATCCTTAAATCACCTTGGTTACAGTTGAGAATTCCATTCCTCATAGTACCCCTGTGTCGGAAGCTCCTCTTGAACCACTTCTTGTTCGATTGGACTCATTCGGTAACATAATAAAAGAGGAATTTCAATGTTTATCGTCGAGGCCACATATCGAAACACAGATAGAAGATAGACAATGTGATTATGATGAGTACATAACTCATGTTCGGTCTTTTGGCATGGAAAATCCACAACAAACACATGTTCATTCCATATGGAGGACTCCATCGGGAAGTGATCTTTATGAACATTTTTACTTTAGTCGACCACCTCTTGATCCTCATGACACTCTTGCCTCTGTTGATGCTGAGGCAAGACCATCCGGTTAGACTATTAATCATACCATCGAACAAGTAGTCGATCCTACTGCTACATCAACACAAATCTAACTTAATGTTGGAATTGTAACACCTAATAATGTGCAAGGTACCTTGACTGTTACTTCCACCACTACACATTTTCACACTACAACTCCCTACGTTCCACAAAATCCTATTGGAACACCTTTACATTAAATAATGCATACCCTTGCCATACACACACAATCAACTGCGAGACAAATCCCGACTGGGGGGAAGCCATCATCTAGTGGGCATGTACCTCCTGGGGGACAACCACCCTTGCACATACCTACCGGGGGAAAACATCCTTTTATTGGTCAAACCACAGTTGTCACACAACCTATGGTAGGGTGGAAACCCCCTTTTGCAAGAAATCCTTCACAACCCTAGGGAGTACCTCAAGGAGGTACCTTTAATCAACTTTACCAAGGAGGTAAATCATACCATAACCCACAAATAAGAGTACCAAATCCCATTCCTTCTAGATTATATTTCGGATAGCCTTATCCAGGTGTCCCAAATCCCACCTGGGGTCCTCAAGGACAACAAACTTATCCTCCCCAAGGGTCAAATGTTTACCCTCCACAAGGACAAAATATTCACCCTCCTCAAGGGAAAACTATTTATCCCCACAACCTAATCAACTGACTTATACTCCTCAGAATCAACCAGGTTTCCCTCTGGTCATGAGTGTTCCTCAACAACAATCGAATCCTGCCTATACCGGTCAACAACAACCATTTATGGGAGGGCCTACTGGATACAATTATCCACCTAAAACAGTTTATGGTCCCATTGGTGTCCCTATTCTGCATCAATATCACCCTCAGGTTAACAAACAATTACCATTTATCTCTACACTCGATCTACCAGATTTGTCTCGGTTGACAAATGATCCCATATTACATTTTCCTTTCTGGTCAGTAATTCTTGCTAAATTACCTTCTGACATCCCCAAATTTGATGGTAAACCTAGGGAAGACCCGAACAATCAGGTTATGAAATTCCATGTATGGTGTTCATCAAACTCATTGATGGATGATTCTATATGTTTGCATCGTTTCCAGCGCACACTTACGTGTTCTACAACAAAATGATACATTGAAATTCAATGTGGTACCTTTCAAGACTTCAACTCCCTAGCTATGTATTTCCTCACTCATTTTCAATTACCCACCCGTTACGAGATGGGTACTAAACTCTTAACCTCACTTTTTCAAATTAACTATGTACATATCTCTGATCACATTCATGAGTGGAGATGATGACGAAGGTTGATTAAAGAGACTGTTCCTAACAAGTTATTGGTTGAATGGTTTACTAAATCTCTTTTACCCCCAATAGCTCGTGATGTCTCCATGGGTGGTGTGGTCACTAAGGAAGAATCCATTTCTCGAGCTTAGTATTTAGATTTGGTTTACTCCCAATCTAGTACATTGCATGAGTTGATACAAAATGCTCCCTGTACTTCTACCGATCCATCCAAACCTTCTTCCACGGAACATACAAATGGAGTCATCGGTACCGTCAAAAACCAATATTTATCACAGTCGAACGAAACAACTAATCACTCTATTTCTTCACCCATCACCAGTTTGACTTCACTGTCCTCTACCTCCCCCCCGACTCAAATATCTGAGGTGAATGCAGTTCAATCTGCCTCTTTGCAATAATCTAGGGGAAAGAAGAAAACAAAAAATAAACCCAAAAAGAATAATAATAATAATGAAAATTGTTGGCCCTTGGTTATGGAAGCAAGAAAAGATCAAGGAAGAAAAGGAAAAACGAGAACTTCGCAGAAGACATAGTGACTATTACTGGGTCAAAGTGAGCAAAAGAACAAAAGAGATGGAGTGAAGTCCGAGAAAGAAATTCATTGGATGAGGAGATCGAGGATGACAGGTAAGCAAGGGAGAAGGATCGTGATCAAGAAAAGGACTTCGTTGAAGCCTAGAACAAGAACCCTAATCTTAGTACAAAGGATTGGTTGGAGAGATATATCTTTACTGATATACATGAGATTTTCTTTGGAGTAATCCATCAGGAGCTATATGAGTGGTTAGCTAGGTTAGTTGATACCCAGTTTGAGATCATATCTAGACCTCTTGTAGTTTGGACATCAACGTTGATCAAGAAGGTCAAGAGAGTTGATAATGTCGTGTCATGAGCAGTAGATCACTAGTTTGATAGCACCATTGGAGGCTACATTATTGAGTTTTCTATTGACAGAGTAGAGTCATACAACCAGGCTGAGAGATATTTCTTCAAGGGGTCGAGAGGAAAATTTTTACATTTTCTGAAGTTAAAAATCAAGATGGTATTGCATGAGAAGAACGTCTTGAAGATACAATAGATTGGTTGGATTTGAAAAAAGCTAATGTTCAAGAATTCGAACAGCGACAATGACACAGAGAATGGACATATGCACAGTGGGAAAGTGTTCAAAGAAGTTAATATTGCGAACATGTTCAAGAAGAACTATAGAGAGGAGGGTTTCTACAGTGTAGAAGAGACAGACCTGATAGATGAAGAGCATTCAAAACCTGCTAGGGAAGAGGAAAAGGAAGATGAAGAACCTCGTCGGGATGAGCCAGCAACTTCAGGAACTGTGTAGACTACAGAAGTAAGTACTATTATCCATCCTATTGTATCCGTAGCATTAAGAAATCAGAGTAATCCAAGTCACCAAAGTGTTTAGAGCATTTTCACTAGTAGTCCCCCACACACTCAGACAGGAAACCTAGGAAGATCTATGGAAGATGAGATGAGACTCCCTATATTTAGGGGAGATGGGTCTTAATAACTTGATTAGCATTGGTTCCTATGTGAAGCCATATGGAACATTAAAAATTTCATCGACGAAGTAGTTAAAATAACCCATTTTAGTACTACCCTTCGAGACTGTGCACTAAGATGGTACATGAAGCTTGTCCAAGGACTTGCACAACCTAAGACACTAAATGAAATCAAGAAAGCGTTGACTATAAAGTTCAAGAAACCCAAGTTGAAGTCACAGTGTATTACAGATCTGAAAGATATCAACAGAAGGTCGTCGAGCTTGTCTAGGAATTCGACCAGAGATTTAAGACCTTAATAGGCCGATTGACTTTTCAGATCCTAGATGAGCAGAAAAAAGAGTGGTTCATTGCTACCTTGTTACCACACATCAGAGTCCCTCTGATGCAGTAGAAGATTTCTTCGCAGGCCAAGGAACTGGAGATCACCATGACGCTAGAATCAACCCCTATGGGAGAATCCAATTCAGGTATGAGCCAGATCTTGAGTCAACTAACTAGTTTGTCTCTACAGGTCGAAGATATGAATAAAGACAAGGGAAACAATAAAAGATAAGACATTTTGTGTGTCAGGTGTAGATAGGAAGGCCATGAAAAGGAACACCGTCCCCTATTCCATTAACACTTGGCCTCTATAGCTCCGAGCTTTTTGAAGCACGTCACTTTACCCTAGTGCGAAGTATGCTGAAATAGACATCATACTGGTGAGTGTTATTACATGCAAAAATATTTTTAGAGACCCACAAATTTTTATTGCACATTCTATAATTCTGTGGGACATGATGATAGAGATTGTAGGGCTTACGATATCATGCATGAAAGGTCAAGAGATATATACAAAATTCAAGGAGAAGTACAACAAGAAGGAAACACTATGCAGTACAACTCCCCTGGGAAAGAAAACTTCAATCCTCACGGTGTATTCAAAGGAAGAGGACGAGGAGGCATGGGTCGAGGCCGAGGATATATCATCTGTTACAACTATGCATAGCCAGGACACTTGGAAAGGGACTATCAGAACCCTTGTACTACTTGCAACTATTTCAACTCCTTCGAGCATGTTATTGAAGAATTCCCAACATTTCTAGCTAAGCTTCAGGAGAGATGAGGACCTCAACAAAACCCACAAATGAAACTGATATATGTTGAACCTCATGGAGAATACCCTAGATTCACTATTATTACTAGAGGAGGCGTTGTTATAGGAGAAGACAGACTGATCCAAGGAAGGACTACAGAAGACTCAGGAATCAGGAAATCTCTAGAGAAGATCCAAACCTTTGATGCAATGAAAGAAAGATAAATATTTGAGGAGGCAAGAAAAGCATTCAAAGGAGACTAAGGCTCTTCATTAAAGATACGAGCAAAATTAAGGGAATATGGAATGCCTCAGGCATTTGATCAGTCTGCTTTGCCAAGAGAAGGAAAAGAGTTAAGCAAGCTCATAGAATTTCTATATACTTGTATTAAGTTGATTCAGGATGAGAGCGTTGTCCAATAACTACAAAATTTAATCAGACAGTATGAGCTAGGAAATATAGACCCCTTATTGAATAGGATAGTACACCAAATCACTAAAAAGAGAAGGACAAATAAGGGGTTACATTTGAATGCTCAGATGGGAGAATATGATATAGACTATGCGGTCCTCGACTTAGGGTTGGAGGTCAATGTCATGACGAAGCAAACCTGGGCACTGATGTGAAAACCTAAGTTGATATATTCCCCTATTAGGATCAAAATGGCTAATCAACAAGCTGTAAGCCCCTTTGGTCGACTGGAACATGTCCCTGTGGACATCGACGAAGTAAGAATGTTTGCAGATTTTGAGGTAATTGAGATAGTTCATGACAACTGCCCTTACCCTGCGCTATTAGGAATTGATTAGGCTTTCAATAATTCCATTGTGGTTGATTTAAAGAAAAGACGTATGACTTTTGAAAGAGATTTCCTTAGGGTCATTGCACCCTTGGATCCATATGAAGGTCAAAGGTACATAAAGCCCATCAAAGAAGAAGACCGCGCATATGAACTGGAAAACATATACAAATTAACAACTAGACAACAGGATTACATTAATCCTATGACCGATAGAAGCCTAAGCTGGCGAAGTGACAATGTATGTTCATCGGAATCAGAAGAAGCACTGGAAAACTGGCATAATAAAATGTATGAAGTATCTACAAGAATATGTGCTAGATTAATTAAATAAGTTTGCTCGATCGACACAACAGTATGTAACTTACCCACCTTTGATGGTCTAAATCCTTTAGAAACCTTTATGTCAGACTTTGAAGAAAGTGTACCAATGCAACAAAGATTGTTGGTGATGGATGAGGCCCTAAAAGAAACCCCGACAAGATGGTGGGGGACACAAAAGAAAAATTACAGATTGGGTACAATGTCATACCTTGATGACAGTGTGGTTCTTAGCACAAGTAGAAGGCTGCAAAGTTCGGTACACAGGTCGAAGCTTCCCAAAGGACCATGTGCGAAGTTGGAAGGAATCATGGAGAAACGTTCCTCAAGAATAGTGGGTACACAAATTCATTAACACACTGGACATGACACCTATCAACTGGTACCTTCAAGCAGAGTTGCGCCTCATCACTACAGATTGGAAAGGTATGACTCAAAATTTTATAACCACCTTTTTATTTGAAATTCAATATCCTTCAGTAGATCAAGAATTATAGATTGTGAGACAGAAAGTATTCGAGGAGGAATCTAGCCTTCCTTTGGAACAAGAAGAGGATGAATGGACTACACCTCTCTAGAAACTACAAGGCTGTTACAACATCAATGCTGATGAAGACGATGATCCGAGGAAGTTGAACATCGCAGAAGAAGAAGGCCAAAGAGATGTGGAAGGACCATGAGTTGAGTTACCATTCATTGGACATCTAATCAAGATCAAGAAGGTCAATATTGGAATGGAACAGACATCGAATCTTGCCAATGTTAGAGATTATTGGGATGCTGCTACCATTGACAAGATCACAGAACTACTCCACGAGCATAAGGACTTGTTTCCGACCAAGTTCACTGATATGAAGGGAATCAAAGGGCCTATAGAAGAGATGAGGATCCCTTTGAAACCATATGAAAAACAAGTAAAATAGAGACCCTATATATTAAACCCTAAATATAATGAGAAAGTGAAGATTGAGCTCGATAAGATGTTGGAAGCAGGCATTGTAGAACATGTCGAAGAATCAGAGTGGATCAGCCCTACGGTGGTACAAGACAAAAATATAGGAGAGATCAGGATCTGTGTAGATCTTAGTAAGATGAATGATGCCTATTTGCATGACCCCTTCCCTATGCCATTCACTGCCAAAGTGTTAGATAATGTGCGAGGCCAGGAAGTATATTCTTTTACAGATGGATTTCCAGGATACCATCAGATCTAGATTTCCATGGAAGATAGCCACAAGACCACCTTTGAAACAGAATGGGGGTCCTACCAGTATACAATGATTCCATTTGGATTGAAGAACTCCCCAACCATCTTTTCCAGGGTGGTGGTCGAAGCATTCAAGGAGTTTCTGCATAAATTTCTAGAAGCCTATTTTGACGATTGGACTATTTTTAGTTTATTGAAAAATCATATTGAATGTCTAAGGATAATGTTGGATAAATGAAGGCAGTGTCAAATTTCATTGAATCTAAAGAAATGCATCTTCTTCTCACCATTCAGAGTGTTGTTAGGTCATATTGTATGCAAGCATGGATTGTTGGTAGATCCCTCTAAAATTGCCATTATAGTTGATCTGCCACCTCCTACTTCAGTCAAACAGCTGTGCACTACACTGGGACATACTGGGTGTTATAGGAAGTTCATTAAGGGATATTCCCATATTACAACACCCATGGAGAAGCTTCTGAAGAAAGATTTTCAGTTTAGCTGGACAAAAGAATGCCAACAGAGCTTCAGCACACTGAAACAAAATATGGTCATTGTGCCCATTCTGGTTTTCCCAGACTGGACCAAGGAGTTTCATGTACATGTCAATGTGTCTTCTATTGCATTGGGAGATATGTTAGCACAATCAGGAACATGAGAAATCGACCACCCTTTAGCTCTTGCTAGTAGGAATCTATCAACAATAGAGGTCAACTACACCAGTACTGAGCAAGAAGGGTTAGCCATGTTGTATGCACTGCAGAAATTTCACCACTACTTGTTGAGAGGGCACTTTAAAATGTTTACTGATCCCTCTGCGCTCAAATACCTAGTAAACAAACCAGTGTTGGGGGGAAGAATCTGTAGATGGATTCTACTCTTTCAGGAATATGATTTTGAGATCATAGTCAAGCCATGAAGAATGAATAAGGGTCCTGACCACTTGTCAAGGTTGGAACATGGCGAAGAGACGACCAGTTTAGAGGATGCATTGCCAGATGCACATCTGCTAGCAATTAGAAATATTGATGACCACTTTGCAGAAATAGTCTAGTTCCTGTCAACAGGAATGGCACCTAGTGAGTATACAATCCCTCAGAAGAAACAACTAGTAGTGTGCGCTGCAGACTTTTCACTTATAACTGGAAAAATATACAAGATGGGACCTGATGAGATACTAAGAAGATGTGTTATGGAGGCAGAGAAACCATTGATCCTTGCATAAGCTCATGAGGGCATTGCAGAAGGACATTATGTAGGGAAAGCAACTGCGCAAAGAGTTCTTAGAGATGGACTTTGATGGCCTACCTTATACAAAGATGATAAAGACTGTTACAAAGCCTGCGATGTATACCAAAGAGTTGGGAAACCTTCTAGAAGAGATGAAATGCCACTAGCACCACAAATGACCCTACAAGCATTTGAGAAATGGTCCATTGACTTTGTGTGACCTATAAACCCACTAGGAAAGCACACAGGAGCAAGATACATAAATTACAGCAACAAAATACTTGATCAGATGGGCCAAAGCAAGAGGAGTTAAGGAATTTAGTGCAAATATAGCTGCGCATTTCACATTTGATGACATCATAACTAAGTTTGGATGCCCAAAGATCCTTATGAGTGATCAAGGCACACATTTCATAAATAAGACTGTTGAAACCTTGACTGAGAAATTTGCAGTCCACCATCAGAAGAGCACGCCTTTTCATCCGCAAGAAAATTGGATAGTGGAAGCATTCAACAAGATCTTGGAGATAGCGCTGACGAAGATTTGTAGTGTGAACATGGATGATTGGGATTTAAGAGTACCAAAAATACTTTGGGACTATAGAACCACTTGCAAGAAGTTAACAATGCAAACCCCCTTCAAGTTGGTCTATGGTATCAAATCCATTGTGCCAATGGAATACCTGGTGCCAAGCTTAATAATTGTTGCCTTTAAATATATGGACGACACTGACATTGTTCAAGAGAGTCTTGCGCAGTTGGTCGAACTTGAAGAAGACAGATTTATTGCAGGTACAGAAAGAAAGAAAGAAGGCCTATCATGATAGACACATCAAGAGGAAGACATTCAAGCAAGGTGATCTAGTACTGGTATATGATAGTAAGTTCATGAAGCATCTTGGGAAGTTCAGAACACGTTGGCTTGGGCCATATGAGATCGCCTATGTTATAGAAGGAGGAGCTACACATTTGAAAACTTTGAACGGAGAATGGAAGGAAGGATTAGTGAATGGGAGTCAACTAAAGTTGTTCTATGACAACCAGCTTCCTCGCAGTTCTAAGTAAAAGCATGAAGAAAAGGGTCTAGGTACCAGGTGCAGTGAAACTGGGTACCAGACACAGAAAAGACAATCTGCACAGGGAAGGAGAGGAGGCATAGAGCAAAAATCAAAGGCTACACTGTGCAGCTTGAAGTTGAAGTAAAATAGAAGAATCAGATATGAAGTTCCTTGGGATGAGTCACAGGTGAGTGTTGGGGGCATGTTGGCCCTTGGTTATGGAAGCAAGCAAAGATCAAGGAAGAAAAGGCAAAACAAGAACTTTGTAGAAGACACAGTGACTGTTACTGGGTTGAAGTGAGCAAAAGAACAGAAGAGACAGAGTGAAGTCCGAGAATGCAAGCCGTTGTATGAGGATATCGAGGATGATAGGTAAGCAAGGAACAAGGATCATGAACAACTCAAAAAGCAGAAAAATCCACCATCAGATGCTTTGGAGCACCGCGTGAGAAGGAAGGAAAGATAGGTTGGTGAAGCCCTAAAAACGCAGGTCAAGTTGACCTAGGGTTTTAGACACCTAGGGTTTTGGTATCTAGGGTTTGGACACCTAGGTTTCGACCTAAGGATGTCGGTGAGTGATTGTAATGTATAAATAAGAACCTATATGAGGGAAGAGGGTTGGTTCAAGTTTGTTGGATCTAGTTGTATTTTTTTGACATGAGTGATTATTATTGTGAGAGAGAGAAGAGATGAGTAAGAGAGCCTTCCGGTATTGTAAGATATTCAGCTGGGTGCAAAGATCAACCCTGTAGCTGGGTGCACAGGGAGGGGAGAGATAGAGAGGAGAGGAGAGAATATTTGTTAGCTAAGAGTGCAGATCATAACTGTATGCTTTCATATTAATATATCATAAAGAAAAGTTTTGTGGACGTATCCCTAGAGAGAGAGTGAACCACATATATCTGACTCGTGTGTGTGATTTATGTTGTGTTAGTCTACCTTGATACACTGTTATTGCATTGTTTTGGTAGATCTGATAGATGTGTGGAATAGATCTAAGTTGATAAGTGATATATGCATGCTATATTGTTCTAGTGTTAGATCCACTTGATATTTCCCTTGGTTGTAGACATCTTTTACCTACAACTCCCCCATAACTGCTTCAGGTGAGACTGCATCTGCTTCGCAGGTGTAGCCAAAAGGGCCAGTAGTTAGGGCTTGTTGGTGCGCTCTTAGAGTTGAACCCTGGGTTTTCCCTTGTGCCAACAAAAATAAAAAAAACATAAACTCCACCACCTTCCCCTGAAAAGAAACCACAATGAAAATCGAAATTCTCGTGTCTCATTTGTGGTGATGATCATTACACCCGAGACTTTCCTCATCGTGACAAAGTTGAAAAAAATTTCAAAGGGAATTCCCAACCCATTTTGTTAACAAAACCTTTTCCTCAGCAACAATCCATGGTTTCTCAAGCCCTTGCCCCTCCAACTGGGGGAAATCCTAGTCATCCTCCTAGTGAGGAAGCCTCATCGAGTGCTCATATTTATATGTTCAATGGGATCGATTTAACCACTCGCACCACAACGTATGACACGCCGTCTAAACCTAATAAAGATAACGTCACTAATGGTACCCCACTAGATCCATCTCTTGCCACTGTTAATCGTCCGTCTGGGTCACTTTAGATTGAGAAACCTACTTTCAAATCTATTCTACGCCCTCCCAAGAGAACTATTCGCAAGTCAACCTTTAATCCTACTTCACGAGCCGCCCAAAACTACAACATTTTTGAAGATTTCTCTCAAGCACCGTGTCCTATGTCCGCTCTTGAAGTTCTACAACATTGTCAGAGTCAACGTAGAACACTCTTGGCTGCCATCGATGCAATTGACCCTGAGTCGTCAAATAATATCACGTTTAACCTTGATAACTTCAATTCATGAATTTCTCACCAACTTGCTTTTCAAATTGATGTAGTTTTTCATAACCAACACATTCACCGCACCATACTAGTTGAGGGAGCTTCTACTTGTGTCATGTCGTTAGCATGTTGGAAAGTATTAAAATCACCTACACTTAATCAATTCCCTACCATGTTACAAGAATTCAATGGGTGAGGTTTTCATCCTCACAAAATCTTATAGTCCTTAGTTGTTCAGTTGGGAGGAAAGAATGTCTTTGTCGATGTAGAGGTAGTCAATGCTCCACTTGATTACAACTTGTTGTTAGGAAGAAGTTGGTTTTATGCCATGAATGTCGTCACTTCATCAATATTTCGATGTGTAAAATTACCCTATCATGGTAAAATTGTCACTATCAACCAATTAGATTACTGCACCCCTGACGCTCGCACTCCCGCCACCAACAATATTCCTTTCTTGGGAGAACGTAAGATCACTTATGAAAGCGTTGGTGTAGGTCTTTTAAAATATTCTTCCCTTATGGGTACTTTCCCTGCACCACTTCCTCCCACCACACAACACATTTCCATGATCAATATAATCTTGACTATGGCATATCAATCTTTTGAATCATCTGATCCTTGGGTTGTGCCTAGTCCTTTGGAATTTGATGCATTAGGTGACACTATGCCAATTATTCCTCTTGAGGCTTCATACGATGCTATCCATTCTACCTCTCCCTCTTTGGACGACCAAAATATGTTGGCATCTGACACTTATTCATTTCCATCTTGGCTAGATTATTTATCCTCTACTTTCGACTACATCCTACAGATTTTTCCATCGAACGAATCCATTATGGAAATTTGTTGTATTGACGAGGTACCTTGGGATGAAAATCATCATCGATCATCTTTTCTCCCTAGTCTATATGAGATTGAGGAAGAGATACACTACATCTTCCCACCTGATGTTTTCGATTCTCCCCAATCTCCTATACTTACCCAGGATACTACTTCCGAGGGTAATTTAGGAAACATCTCTTCTACCATCATTATTGATATTTCGATCAAAGAAGGTATTGTGGAAAATGCTCATCTCCTTGCTAATTGTTCACCCGAGGAAGTAGAAACTTACACTGCTTTATTTAAATAATTACGTGATGTCTTTGCTTGGAGTTATGAGGAAATTCCAGGGATCGATCCATCGATCGTTGTGCATGAGATAAAAAAATTACCCAGGTGTTAAACATGTACGACACAAAATTCGTCTGGTTCATCCTAAGAAAACCGCGACCATAAAGGAAGAGGTTGAAAAACTATTGAAATTTGGCGTTATATATCATGTCCCCTTGACGGATGGGTTTCTAACATCGTTCATGTTGATAAAAAAGAAGGAACCATTCACGTCTATGTCAATTATAGGGATCTCAACAAGGCTTGTCCAAAAGACAATTACCCTACACCCTTTATTAACCAAATCATTGATAATTGCGTCGAAAACATTATTTTTTCTTTCATGGATTGATTTTTAGGATATAACCAGATTGATATTCTTCCAGCTGATCAGGATAACACAACCTTGATCTACCCTTGGGGGACATTCTCTTATCGGAAAATACCTTTTGGACTTAAAAATTTTGGTGCTACTTTCCAATGGGCCATGTCATATGCCTTCCACGATATCAAAAATATTGTTGAGCCTTACCTCGATGATTTACCTGCTCATTCATCCACTCGACAAGATCATATTGGTCATTTACATGCCATTTTTACTCGATGTCAATTTTACCATATCCGTTTGAACCCTCACAAGTGTATTTTCGTTGTTGAATCAGGTCGACTCCTTGGATTCATCATCTCCAAAGATATGATTAGGGTGGATCCCTCAAAAGTCAAATCTATTCTTTCTTTACCTCATCCCAACAATCTAACCCAATTACAAAGTTTGCAAGGGAAATAAAACTTTCTTCTCCATTTCATATGCAATTACGCTGAACTCACTAAAGGATTTATGATATTGTTGCAAAAAGACACTCCTTTCATATGGGATGACACTCCTCAATGCTCTTTTGATGCTCTTAAACATGCATTAACCCACACATCTCTCTTGCATCCTCCGAATTATGCTCGAGACTATATCCTTTCTTTGGCTACCTCTACTTCCACCATTGTGATGGTGTTAGTTCAAGAGGACCCTAACGGTGATGAACATGTGATCTAGTATCTAAGAAAGATTCTATCCGGTCCTGAGCTCTGATATTCACAGGTTGAAAAGTTGACTATGGCAGCCGTCATTGTCATCCAGAGGTTTATCCATTACATCCTATTACATACTACCATGGTCATTGTAGAATCACACCCCATGTACCATATCCTTACACGTAAAGTCCTTGGGGGAAAATATTCCAAATGGATCGTTATTCTTCAAGAATTCGATCTCAAGTTTGCCAAATCAAAAGCTAAAAAGTCATTGGTTTTTGCAGAACTTATCTGCGATATTCCCCATGCTGATGAAGATACTGAGCCCAGTGATTTTCTTCCCGACGAATCTTTGTTCCTAATTAGCACATCAGCCCCTTGGTATGGAGATATTATTCTCTATCTTCAAACCCAATGTTTCCATCTCGATATCTCCTGTGAAGAATGTCGTCGTATTCGCCACCATTCTAAACGCTACCTTATCATCGATGGAACTTTGCATCGTCGTGGTATTGATACTATCTTATGATGTTTTTTAACCCACAATGAGGCTGAATGTGTTTTGAATGACTTTCATCTTGGAGCTTGTGGTGGTCATCTTTCTGGGATGGCTATAGCCCAAAAAATCTTACATGCCGGTTATTTTTGTCCCTCCATCTTCAAAGATTGTATTGAGGTTGTCAAATGATTCCCACGCTGTCAAATTTTTCACAAAAAGGCACAAACCCATCCTGCTCCACTGCATCCCATTATCGCCATCGACCCCTTTTCCAAATGGGGCATTTATTTTATGCAATGTAAGCCTACCTTAGCCCGGGGGCACGGTTATATCATCGTTTTCATTGATTATTTCACTAAATGGGCTAAGGCTATGCCTACATTTATTAGTGATGGCCATATTGTAGCTCTCTTCATTTTTAAACACATCGCTCGCTTTGGTGTCCCACAAGCCATTGTCATTGATCACGGCTCACATTTTCAAAACTAGATGATGAGTGAGTTGCGTGATAAGTTGGGTTTTCGCTGTGAAAACTCATCCCCCTATTATCCTCAATAAAATGGACAAGTTGAAGTTATCAAAAAAGTCCTTAAGACCATGATTCAATGCACGGTGGAGGAAAACAAAACTTCTTCGCACTTGAAACTTTTCTCCACCCTCTGGGATTACTGCACCTTAGTGAAAACTGCAACTGGATTCACTCCATTCCAGTTGGTATATGGTGTCGAAACAATGTTACCAATCGAGTGTGGAATCCCTTTGTTGAAAATCACCGTAGAACTCCTGCCTCATTCCTCTACTGAAGAGGAACGATTCCTATATTTAACTAAGTTGGATGAAACATGTTGTGATGATTCTCTCGTCAATGAGACATATCAAAATGAATGAATAATCAATATGACAAATCTGTTCAACCCCGTACTTTCGCAGAAGGATACCTAGTCCTCGTTTATGACTAGGCTCACAATAAGCTAGGGATAGGAAGGTTAGAAACTCTGTGGCATGGACCCTATATCGTAAAACATGTATTAAATAGAGGTTCCTGCAATCTAGTTGACTATGATGGAATATCTCTCGGTGAGCCCCGAAACGAGCTTTACCTCAAGAAGTAATATGCATAGAACATCTGGACTGTGTGCTTTGTACACTATTGTACTATATTTTTTGATTTGGTGTGTCCTTTCTCTTGCTTGAACGAGTTTTGTGTTAGTCACTTATACTATGTCTTGTGATTGCATGCGTATATGACATCTCCCTTTCCCATCTTTGTTAGGTTTGCGGATGGATCTAGTCAGCACACCCAGAACATTTCTTCTGCATCTTGGGTAATTTACCACTATGATGAGTTGGTGAGTTTAGGAGGCATTTTCCTAGGATCGACAACCAATAATGTGGCAGAATATTACATTGTCATTGGAATTTTAACCAAGGCCTCCTCTCTAGGTATATATCATCTGGTCATCAACCTAAATTCTCAACTCATGGTTTGTTAGCTTAATCGAGTTTACGCTGTTCACAACCCTATCCTATTGCGTCTTCACCTAAGATCTCACTGTCTTGAAAGAATGTTTAAATTTACACAATACAGACACATACCAAGCTAACTCAACACAACATCGGATTCTCTTGCAAATTATATTTTGGATCGGTATCTTACGCATAGATAAAAAGAAAATGAATCACATGTACATTAAAAACATCACACAAGATAAATTGTAACATAATTGGCACCACAAAACTCATATATATATATAT
>SNQJ01S0057156.1:0-25749 GCA_010110895.2 Picea sitchensis
TATATATATAAATTTACCTAGACTAATCTCAATGAGAATTGTGCTTGATTCTTTCATATCAATGGCTACTAAAGAAATTTGTAGGGATGAGAAAGTATTCAAATCACAATTTTCTTGAAAGTATAAGCTAAAGATATTATCAAGAGGTAAATCAAAATTTTGCAAGGGATCTAAGTTAACTAAAAAGATTTGAATATGATTTTCTTCATTAAGCTCTTTGAATTGCATGATTTGATCTATTACAGAAATGGATTGAACATTTTTCTCATCACTATTGGTAATGTCTAGCCATGGAGTGTTTTCAAGCTCATGAGATGAATTTTTGGGAGGGTATAGAGTCACATTTTTCACTGAGTCTCCATGAAAAATAAGCATGTTCCCGGACCTACAACCAACAAATTCATTTGCGGTGGCCATCCATGGCCTTCCCAATATTAGGGGATGACCTCCTGGAGGGGTTTTGGTCTGCAAGACCATAAAGTCAATAAGATACTCCCATGATTCTAAGGAAACAATCACATCATCTAACATATCTTCTAGCTTGATCTTGGATCTATCTGCTAATTCTAAAACAATAGGTGTAGGGTGAAGGTTGAGTAACTATAATTGTTCCATGGTTTACAATGTCATGATATTGATGGAAACCCCTAAATCAATAAGGGTGTTTGGGATGAGAACATTATTGCTGCATACTGAAACAATTGGGTTGCTAGGATCTTGATATTTTTCTACAAAGGTTTGTCCCGACTTGAGATATGTCGATCTCCCCACAAATTGATTTTTTGTTGGTTCTATCTTCTTTCTTCCAGGTTTCTTTACACAAAGTTCCCTAATGGTATTGACATAGATATGTATGTCTTTAATGGCTTGCAATAAATGGAATTTGATGCACACATTTCTTAATTCAAAGACTAAATCAAATTCAAGATGAAAATTTGGTTTCTCCAAGATTAACCTTTATGGATAAGGAGGCAACTTGGATGATTGAGGAGGCTCTAAATGTGGGGAAGTTTTCTTTATTTTGACATTATTGTTTATTTGTTTGGGATTTTCCTCTTCTAACTCTTCTTCAACAATTGTAGGAGAGTTCTTATTGAGCACCCTTCCTAACCTAAGTTGAATTTCTTGTAAGTCTATTGGAGTGACCAGATAGGTAGGAAAGGTTGGAAACTCAACATTAAAAGGGATGAGTTAACTTAATATTAGGGTTATGAAGTGGTTGAGAAGGAAACTATATAGGTCTTGGAGGTGGGTTGGATGGAATTTTTAGCTGTTGGGATTGTGTGATTTGTAATTTTTGAGGTGGTGGTGGAATTTGTTGAGGATATGGTTGTTATGGATATTGTTGAGGTGGTGGCATAGGGTATGATGGTTGTGAGGGTGTAGGATAAGTATAGGCAGGAATGTACCCATAGTTGGATCCCCGCCATCCTTGCTACTAAGGATGGTTGTGAACATGTTGTTGGGGTCATCCTTTATAAGGCATGGTAGGATCCAAGCATTTTGGTGCATACTGCTAATTGGGAAAATATGAATTAAATTGAGATGATGGATTTGAAATCATACCCGGTGCCCTTGGTTTCTGAGGTATTTTCGGTGCCAGTGTACATAATTGTTTGGTTGCTTGATTCTCCCCTTGGTGCACTGCTTTGAGTCCTAGTTGAGCGAGGCACTGTTCTAGTGGGTGGTCTCCTACAAAAATGGCACATATATTAATATTATCAGGAGGAAATTCTCTTAGTGGGTGTTTTTCTCTACATTTAGGACAAAAAATAGAAAGAGATGCTTTTTCATCTTCTTGTTTCTTTTTAAATTGCAAAGTATCTAACTGTAAACTGAGAGTACCAAGAAGATAAGTTTTAAAATTTTCAAGAAAATTTCCTAATTCAACCCTGGTGACACCACTAGTAGCAGATTTGGTAATTTTGGAGAGAGTATCCCTTGGTCCTTTGCCAGATATGTCTTGGTTCCGAGAATACCTTCTACACAAATCACAAATTTCTTCAAAGACTAGTCACGAAACATCACCATATCCCATTAGGTTGAGAAAATTTATTGATTCGTCTATTAGACCTCTCAAGAAAATGGTTCTGATTGTTTCTAATTATAACTTATGTTGTTTAGATCTTTGAAGATTATACGAGAATTTCTCAAGGTAATCCTCGAGGCTTTCTTCCTCTTTCTGTGCCATTTTAAGGATTTCTTGTCTCAATTCCCTAGATTTGTAGTAGTCTTGATATTTCTTAAGAAAAGTGTTGTGTATTTGTTCCCATGTTCTAATGGTATCCCCACCCAAACCCATAAACCAATGGAGAGATGCATCTTTAAGGGCGGTCGGGAATAACCTTAACTTTTGAGCATCAAAGTTATAATCATAGATACGATAGAGAATATTAAATTCAAAAGGAAAAGAGTGAGGATATTCACTTACCATCCCATGGAAGTGAGGTAAAATTGAAGGGTTGATATTCTTCATTTGCACATTTGTATCAGGATCTACTATTGGAAATCCAAAAGTTATCTCTTCAGTTCTATGCACTTGAACTCCATCATTAGTATGTATCTCCCCTTCTCCTTCAACCATGTGTATGAATGCACTGTACTCTGAAGAGATGTGTGGAGACTATGGTTCCAGGATTCAATTTAACTCTTCCTCTTCTTTATCAGGTTGATGATCTGAGCAGCCTACTACCTCTGCTTCTACTATAGGATTTGTTGGTGGAATAATGGGATTCCTAGCTGCACTTGTTGTCAGTTTCTGTTTGGTGGAACTTCCCTTTGGAATTGCACCTATCTTTCCTCCTTTTGTAGACTTTCCTGGCAACAAGTTAGTATTTGAAGGAGTCTTTTTATCTCATGAAACTACTCTACATGTTCCCCTAAATCTACCTCTATTGTCCCTAGCTCTATTCATACAACACTAACATAGCTTTACTACTTAGCGAGACAGTGTACTCACCAAAGTGAATGCGTCTGACTAGAACCTTCTTCAAAAAAAATTAAGTCAAGGCGCCCTCACGTCTTATCGTTCATCATCCCTTTAGATATAGTTATCTAGTACTTTGAAAGAAATAAATCACACACAACAAAATTCTATTCTAAAGTATGCAAAGAGTAATCCATAGAAGTGTTACTCCCTTGTAGCATCTATCCATAAACGGTGCCAAAAATGTCGAGCTAATTAATTAAGTTAATTGTTGAACATGTAATCATCAATCCAAGGGCATAATCTTAGATATGCCAACATTTCATGTTTAGGTATTAGGACACAAAAATGATTGTCTAAAATATTTTACTCTATGGAAAGGAATACTTCTTCACACCTTAATCAAAATGAAACTATTATATTGCAAACAAACAATGCAATCTATGTGTATCGGGTAGCTGAACAAAGAAGTTACTTGTTGGCCAAAGGCTTACAATACTTCACTTAATATAATCCCTAAGTGTTAAGAAGCAATTATGGTTCCTACCTTCAATGACACTTTCTCTAATTATGAATGAAAACAGAGCATGCAAAAGAAAACTAATCTTCTTCACACTTATCCTATGAATCTCACATAGTTAACAATATAATCGCAACTTGCAAATATTTCACTAAGGTTCACCCAATGTTCATTGTAATAATATAACTCAATTATATCGTTTCAACTCTAATGAAGTCTAAACTACCTGTAACCAAAGGAATTCAATTAACAATCTAATAAAGAAAAAAGGCTAATGACAAGGATCGATCCATACACTCATGATGCATACCAACTCATGTAGACAACTCAGACAACAACACACTAATTATGGAATCTTTAAGTGATACAATTCCATGTCTTAAAACCAAACCAAGTTCCTTGAATTACTATTTAAGAAATAATATAGTAACTGTTCTTGCAACTGAAACTATGTTTGTGTTATACTCAAACCAAATCAAAGCGTATATGCATAAGCCATTGTGTAAATCTAGACAATTGTACGTGTTAACAAAAGTATATTTCAAAGTACTTAAGCCAAAGCTCACTACATGAATGTAGTTATGACTCGATTCCAACTATCTCAGAACACAATTTGTACAACAAATCAACAAAAAAAAAATAATACAAGAATTATAATAAGAAATGACATCAACATATTGTTGGATTGAAAACAAAGCAACTCTTATTTTATTATAAGAAAGTTACCATTTGAAAAAAATGCTCGAACAAAGTATGATACTAACACACTCAAATTATGAAACTTGAACAATCATGTGAAAACAAAGCATCTAGTAGGCAATCGTTTAACCCTTGATTAATTCAATACATGAAACATAGTTACTTATAATGAAAATCAATACGAAATAATAAAATAAATGAAAATAAAATACCAAACCAAAATTGAAACTATATCTATCTTTGCAAACGAATTACAAACCTACACTAACAATACAAAGCAATGAAAGTTAGACGTGGTGGGCCCTGGATCGTTGTGCTATGAATCTACATTATTAAGGCGAATTTAATACATGCAATAACTTAGAACACCATCCTTTATATTAATCAACAATGAAACTCAATACATGGTAATGACAATTTGGATCTACAAGCGCTAACAATTTACTATTCGATCTATTTCTTTCTTAATGTTCCCAACTTCAAACTTACTTTGTACATTGTTTTGAGCAAGAATTTGTACATATTTTATGTCCTAAATGCGCACAGGTCGATCTGGACAAATCCTTGTTTGAAGACATTGGACTCATCGAATTACATCATAAAATATCAACAATTTACTCAATTAAGACTAAAGACGCCAAGGTACTTTTGGGAATTCGTTGAGAAGATATTCTCATGACAGAATGCATGAGAATATCTCCCATTCTCGTCCTCGAACTGATCTTGTTGTTGGTGCACTAAACTTCGAGAGCGTTGACCTAGAATTTGACTGCAACTTGGCACATTCCTTATGTCTTATAGAAATGATATGAGGAGCATGAAAGCATGTGAGGCCGTTGTGGAGAAAACCCATATCTTGCTTTTCCTTCTAGAAGTATGGAGATATGATGAACTTCAACACGAGTTACAAGACCTCTATACAAGTTACAGGAGGACCTGGCTCAATTAACCATCATTGGTAGTAATTCAACCTTTTATCTCTCATAATTCATCAAATATTATGGAAAAAACATAATAAACCATAATAATTATCTTATGAGCATTGGATGACCATTTTGGACAAAATGTGATGAAAGAGTGGTTATTATAGTGAAAATAATGGTTTTGGAGTGGTAAAAAAGGGTCATTTATCAATGAAAATGTCGTTAATTTGGGGGGCCAACAAATATCGCCCCTAAGATAAGATATGGGGCTACCAAGGAAAAGGGAACACATTACATGCTTCTCTCTCTCATCACATCCTCTTTACTCTCATGCTTAGCCAAACTACTCACTATAGAGCATTACATGCATCTCATCTAGCCATTAATAACCAAGGAAATATCTTCCAATGCCCCATACAACATAGGGAATATCTTCCCCTTATCTACTTAGTTCCTCAGAGATATTCTTCCCTCCAATGCTCTTCAGTGTGTGTAAAAAGAGCCCAATGTGTTTTATGCTTTATGATAATTGTCTATAAGATCAATACTTAGTTCTTAAGCACCCAAATAGTAGAAAACACACAATGGGTGGAGGTTTCCTAACTTGCCTAGTCTCTAAGCTCACCTGCATGCATTCCTCTCTCATCAAATATATGCAATTTTTCCTTTACCATGATGATTTCTCTCACTTTCCAAAATTTCAGGGATAACAATGGAGAACACATCATGAACAATATTGAGCAGGAATGTGAGAATGTTGGGATGAATGCTAGAGTCAATGGGAATGATAGGATTGGTTGAAATTATGACTTACATCACTTATAACTACAATTATGTAGAGATCTTACAAATCCCATAATGATTGTACTTAGCCCATGCTTCCATAGCTACATGAGAATACATTTCCAACAACCTCTTACATGCACTCAATGATTGGTTTTAATATTCAAGAAGGTACATGGATTTATTTAAGGCACACAATAGAAAGAGATGAGTTCTAAGGATAACATTTAGAGATGTGTAGTTTTCTTTCCTATAGGGCTCCTTTCCTCTTCCCCTCTAATGGAATCAAATCCCCTTGTATGCTCTATGTAGCCACCTTAAACCATTACATTTCATCATTAATATTTACATAGATTGATTTTACCATGTCAAGCCTAAGACATGGTCAATATATGTATATTTACATCATACATGCCTCATTAGAGAAAAAAAACTTCCAAAACTCAAATTCAAAGCAAAGAAAAGACAAGAACCAATAAAGAATGAGAAGCATGACCTTTTCCCCCTCGCTAAGAGGCCATCAACCAAGTCCAATGCAATGAATGCATACCTAACAAAAGAACTTAGTAATTGAAAAACAAAGGCAAAAAAAGGTTGAATGAATAAATAAAAATGCAAATAGGGGTTTGGAAAGACATAATGACAAAAAAGTGGGAACTCATTGCCTAAGCACTCCCTCATACAAAGGTGCTCATGAGAATGACTATCATACATAGCCTTTCATGACTATGCAACCACCCAAGAAGTAAATATCAAACCATACCATATACCATTTTTTTTGTTTTTTATTCTTTTGGTTGACTGGGGAAATCAACAACTAGTCGGGCACGTACTCGCGTGACACGTGGTCATGCTATCCAACTTCTACCACTATAACCCCATGCATGCCAACGTGGCCCCTCACACTGCACACAAGGCTAGTCGAGGGTTTTGAATCTGTGACTTCATATAACAGAGTGCCTTAACAATACACTCCATCACTAACTATTCTACACCTCGAGGGATACCATACCATATACCATTACACATATTCCTTGATGGATTTATTGGGAAATACTCTTTTTCAAAGGTACCGACACACCTAATAGGGGTTAATAATGATCCTCCCATAAATAAACTTGGAAAATTGTATGACTTTATGAGCTAGTGTGAAGTTTGAAGAGGATACTTAATGTGATATATCTAGTGGTTTTGTCATTGACATGAATCACTTTCTATGTTGTATTTGACTTATGTACATGCCTCCGGTTTTGATGGATACATTGGACTACATGAGCTCCTCCTTGGATGATGGATTTCACATGTATACTTTATCTCCTACTCTTGGAATTCCCAAAATTCGGTAGAGGAGACAATCGATTATTTCAATGGCTTCATTTAGCCAAAGGTATCCCTGATGGTATGTCCAACTAATGATGATTTTTTACGCTTCTTCTTTCCAACAACCAATATCGACTACTTGCAGTGCGCCTAAGATATTTCAGATTCTTTCTTTTTCCAGGAATTCAGTTTTGACTTTCCAACTTCCTTCCTCCATTTCCCATTCTGTAACCTGCTTCCTCAATATTTGCGAGCCACATATTTTGCATCCGGATTTCCAATGGCATCGCGGTGGTTCTGTACAAAAATTTCCTAGTTCTCGAATCTTCGGTTGTGCTCTCGACTTTACCTCTCATCCTCGACATTTGGTGATTTTGGTTATTAATTTTTGGTAGTGTTGGTGGGTTTATGGTTTCAGTGATCTGTTCGGTTTGCGCAACGGTTAACTGTGGAGGTGAGAACAATAGTGAGGAAAAATCATATGTTTCTTCCAAATTTATAGATGGTGGTGAAAGCGTCGTGTTTAATGCATCCCACTGTCCTCGTATGCCATGCTCTTTCGTCATAAAGATTGGAGGTACGAGTGGACATTTAAATTGTTACTGGGTTGGAAATCATTTATGTCCCGTCGACTATTAAATGTAAGATCTTGTTGTTGAATATCACACGTATCATTATATTCGGAAGTTGTATGGATGGTTGTACAATGATCATTTCCATTATTACAGCGTATGTCAGATTTCACCTGTCCTGAATTAAATGCTCCATATCTGCCGACATCCATGTTTTCTTGGTCGACGTTGTCCTGGGCCCGACTGACGAGGTTCCCTCTATTGATATGTGGTCGATACGTAAGCCAACTGACCAGAGTTCTTGAGTGATCCGGATTATTTTTGGCATGAAATGAGAGCAGAGATAAATAAAGAAATGTATAGAGATGTATCGGATATCCAACAATATAACAAAAATATATCAGAGATGCAACCATAAACACAAAGATACAATAATACACAATTTATATTAATGTGCGAAATGTACAGAACTGTAAAAATACAGAGTGAAAGACTCACTAGAATGGTGGCAGCTTATCTCTGAGAATAGATGTGACGGATACTCGCATTCACAAGAACATGATTGTTACCATGAGGCTCCAAAGGCCTTTTTAACATAAGTAAAATCCAAAACCCTAACCTCGAAATATGAAAATCCAAAAGGTTTGCAGACCCCGATGGGGGTAGTTGATACGTCAACTTCCCGGTGGTGTAACTTTTGCATACGATCTCTGTTTGGGGAGTTTGATATGTCGTTAGAAAGGTCTAATTGAGAAGAACAACTTTCGAATGGCCCAAGTAAGTTCCTTTAGTAGACACTTGGGTCCCAAATCCCCAAAAAACGTCGTTTAGGGCCTCAAAACAACCCCAGAAGTTTGGAACCCGAAAAACTACTGAACAACTACCAAGATGGAAAACAATTTTTCGAGCCCGTGGAATAGGTGGGTGGCCATCGATATCCACCTGGATCATTGATCTATCTCTATTACTTGACTGACTTAATCTATGTCGATGATGGCTTGCTTGTTCATTTATTTTGCTGAATTTTTTTGAGTCTGAATGATGTCTTCTTTTGTCATGCTAATTATAATTTCTTGATTTATGTTCATAAGATCTTTGCTCATCTATACCACACTCGCCTGAACCACGCTCGCCTGCTCCTAGACTGGTTCTTACATTTGATTCTTTTCTTATGAGTATTTGTCTTAATTCAGTGGAAGGTGTAGAACGCCGAGAGTATCTTCTGCTATCTTGTCTCGGGCTTGACCACAAGCTACTCTCTCTTTGCATTTTATTGTTGCTTTTCCTTTAGTGTTATGGCTACACCTTAAATAATTTATCTTTTCAGTCTTTTACTTGAATTTTCTAACCGCCTTTTTTTTTAAGCAAGGTTTATTTCTTATAAGTTTGATTAGTTATTTTTAGTCGATTCTTGTTGGCAATTCCTTGCTAAGTTTTTCTAACAAGGTTCTCTTTTCTTCTATACTTGGTATTTCTTTAAATGGGCTTCATTAATTAGTTTCTTAAATGAATGCCCCAATAATGTTTTGAGTTGGACCGCTCTAGTCGGTCGAATGTCTTCCACCACATAAGGCCCTAGCCATGTTGTTTCCAATTTTATGGGTTTTCCTTTTATATGACTATCATATAATAAGACTAAGTCTCCCTCTTTTATATCCTTTTTCTTTAAGTGATGATCATGCCACACTTTTTTTTGTTGTTTCTGAACTTCTTGGCGATGAATCACTATTAACTCTTCCTTCAGTTTGTTCAGTTGGTATAGTCAGTCGTTTAGGTTTTTTCCTTCATTGAATTTTGCTATTGCTGTGACCCTGTCGGAATTAGTCCAAAATTGTAGCGGAATTACAACTTCCTAGCCATAGAGTAGCTTGAATGGCATCTGTCCAGTCGATTGTTTGAATGTTGATCTATACGCCCAGAGGATTGCAGGAATCTTTTCATCCCAATCATATTTATTTATACCACAAATTTTCGTAAGTCCCTTGTGTAATGTTTTATTAAATGCTTCGATTTCTCCATTTGCTTGTGGGTGGTAGGTTGTCATTTTTTTGTGGTCGATTAAGAATTATTCCAGTAAAAATTTAATTGTTTCATTTATAAAGTGTGTTATGTGATCACTGATTAGTGTCAAAGGGAAGCAAAATCTTGTGATGATGTTCTCGTAGATGAATTTAGCTGCTAATTCTTTTGTACAAGATTCAACCGTCTCAACTTTTTTGAGGGAAAAGTATGGAATACCTTACTCAATCATTTTCAGATCTTTCCTGGCTAGGACAAGATATTTGGGAATGTCACTCGAGGTTTATAGCCTCAAAACTTTCACTCAATCCACAAGTATCAATTACAAAGGATCAAGGTTGATTTTATGATTTATATTTGTAACAATGTAAAAATAAAATTTAAACAAAGCTAGGTGAATGCATATAGATTTTACATTGAATTAAACATGGAGACAAAAGTGAAAGGAAGAACCAAGTCATGAAAACACATGTATGAGACAGAACAATAATCTGATTTTATTTCATTATGAGATACAAACCCCTACAAGGGTATGGACCAAAGTCGGATTTAGAAGTCTTCGATGGGAACCATACAAAAAGACCCTGACATTGAAATAAAACTGAAACTAATGATTTGGATCAACTTGCCACAAAATGTTTCCACTTGACTCTGCAAGATATTCTTTATCAGCCATGAAAATTAATTCATAAACAAACAAGAATACACAGACTATCAAGGTTAAATCAAACACCTTTAAAACAAGCTGTTGAAATGTATGATTCAGTTTTGAATCATATTGCCTTCAATAAGACCCTGTTGTCATCAAGAGGAGAAGGCTTTCAAGTAAACTTAGAAATGAATGAAAACTGAAGCTATCTCACTAACTAGAGCAAACCTTAGTGTTGTAGTTCCCCTTTTATTCCCCCTTTTGTCTCTTCATCTCCTTGAGCCTTTATTCTTTCCCAATAAGTTGAANAAGGCTTTCAAGTAAACTTAGAAATGAATGAAAACTGAAGCTATCTCACTAACTAGAGCAAACCTTAGTGTTGTAGTTCCCCTTTTATTCCCCCTTTTGTCTCTTCATCTCCTTGAGCCTTTATTCTTTCCCAATAAGTTGAAGTAGTTCAACTACTTTCTTTAATTAAGTCAAACTAACTTAACTAATCTGTTAGGGGAAATAAATAATAATATACAAATAAGGGTCTTAATTAATAATAACTAAATAGGTGGGACCCCTTGTGACTCCCATCATTCTATTTTTGCCAATCATCAAATATAGAGTACAAAAATAATCATTTGGATAATATAACACCCATGTATCTCCCACATATATCATTTACACTAAATATCAAATATCAACAATAATTTAGACAACATCCCCAAAAAATATATCCATATTATCCACAAAAAATATCCAAAATAAAGCTTGTTGTCCAAAATATGTTGAAAATCATTAAATATTGTCTTCATCACTGAATATCATAAAAAAAACATTTAAAATCCATATTTGTTGTGCGAGGCATATTCCCTCTTCTCACTGCTGTCTCCTCTTGACTTTTCTGGGGTAGCCCTTGGTTGGTTAGACCCTTGGGGTTGTATTGCGCTGATCATATGGGAGCAAACATCTTTTAGGTGGAGATGTGAAGAAAAAGATTTAGAAGACTTTGTGGATGGACTGGAGGGGGGAGCTGTTGCTTTTCCGTTATCTAGCACAGGTTGCAGGACATCAGTTTTCAGTCTCTTGCTGGCATGTGAAGACTGCACTGGTGAAACAACATGGGAATTTTGTGCATTAGGATTAATTGGAGGTGGTGGTGGCAGTAATGGAAATGAGACAGTGGGCAAACCACGAAAGTGAGAAGCAGGTTGATTGACAATTTCTTGCCAACCATCGTTTGTGGGAGGTTCAGGTTGCATCGACACATGTGGGGGAACAAGAATGCCGAGAAAATTTTGAGGTTGTTGAAAAGGGGGTCTTTCAGGTCGAGGATGCAATATCCCATGGCCAACCAAATTAAAGAACCCAACTTGTACCAACTGGTTCAAGTCTTGCAGATCAACATCAAAGTGAATAGAAAATCGAGGCCTCATATGGCCTCGATGCTAGTTACCCATGCCTCTGTTATTTTGGCCATTATTGCCCCTGTTATTTTGGCCATTATTGCCCCTGTTGAAAAAACTCAACTTGTAACAATAATTATTCATTCATGAAGTTCTTAATAACCCATACATGAAACTCTACTTAAATAAATCAAGAGTTGGCTCTATAATTTACTACATGACACATGCAATCCATCCATAAAAATGATATTTATTGACTGCCACACGAACAAGGAATTGATAGGGTTAATGGGGGTATGGAGGGATTGTATTTAGCATAAAGTGATAACATGGAGGGGGAAGGATTTACGAATACTGTTCGAGCAATCAAGAAAAAACAATCTACTGTGTATCTAAACATATCCCAGAACACCAATCATCAATTACTACCACATCAAATTTTCTTCATTTCCATACAAATTTCTCTTAAAAATAAATATCACAGAACATGGAGTGGACAAATGCATTTGGGAAAATGAGGGGGTTGTACTTTGTGAAAAATGGTAAAATGGAAGGGATTCCCACAGATAATGTTCTAATAATATATCAAACATTTCCATCCTCGCCATTAATTAACAATCACCACCTCTCACTGTTTCAAAATTTAACAACACTCTGTTTCCCAAAAAAACAACGCAGAACTGGTGTTTCTTTTCAAGGTTGCTCATTTGCCTTAGAAATTTCATTGCACAGTAACCAATTTATATTTTAATGCCCAAGAATTATTTAACAACAATAACATTGCTTGTGCACAATAAAGTCGAGGAGTGAACAACATCATAATAATCATAACCATCACAACAAATAGTCGAGGAGCGGACAGGTTGTAGCCTACAATATCAACACTGGTATTGTTTAAACCTACAGGGTCCCACGAAGTGTCCAAAGGATTACTTGTGTTTAACAATAATTCGATTGAAACCATGCCTTCAATTTTCCTTGCACTCTGGTTTGTTAGACTCATTTAAAGCATACATAATTCATACACACGTGCTCTTTGCATTTGAAAACAAAACACAACAAGTCGTATCTTAACAATATTTTTGCAACACTGCCATTGATCCCAATATTTTTCCTTGTGATAGACTGTATTACCAAATGAATAAGTGGGTTCATCCTTTTCATCTTCACACAACAAAAACCTGTGACCAAAAAGAACACAAACAATGCCCTTGCTAAATTCTGGGTTGGCCATCTCTCACGATATTTTCCAAATACAGGGCTTAATACACAACAATGCATAGGAATGTGGTGGAAGTAGACGAGCTAACCAAGTTGAGGCTTTGGCCAGAAGGAGCACGAAAGGTTTAATTCCACCATAAAATTCCATGTTTACAATTACAGATTTAGTGCAAGGGCGCGAGCATACTAGCCACGAAAACCAACGACAAAGTTTCCATATAACCCGCAGATAAGGAGTCGTGATATGCTTTTGTCGGACAGGAGGGAAACAAAAAATGGGAAAGCAAAGGCAAGGCAGGCCTGAGAGTTTCCCCAATGATATCCTTTTCCACAAGTAAAGCACGAACAACTATATACAGTAAGAGACACCCACATAACTTTTCAATGCGAAAAGTTCAAGTACAAATGTCACTGAGACCAAAAATTCATCAAAAATCGATACACAGTCAACATTTATACATATCATAGCTTTGGAAATACACAGACCGTGAGAAAACAAGAGCCAACTGTTGACTTAGTTAAAGAGCAGAGAAAAATATTCATGGATGGAGCAACAAGAAACCTCATACCTGAGTGTAAATATGCTAAGGAGAAATGAACAAGCATGTATACCTCTTCCATAGGCAAGCAAAGTGAAGCAGCAACAACCAATAAGGAGAAAATGCAAAAATGGTTAGGGTGGCGGGCTCGAGGTAGGTTAGAACGACGTGCATTTACTGCACATGGCTTCTACACTTACATTATCATCCATGTCCGGTACGAGCAAGCCAACTATACAACTCATCAACCATTAAATCCAAATAAATTAAATACAGGTCAAATGCCCCATAGTTTGTCAATGTTCAAACCTACACTTGCGCCAACCCTTGTCGAAATTCCCATGTAACACATATATCAAAAACCTGCTAGGGGTACCAAGTCACAACTTAGATTTCCAATTAAACTCATGTGTGCAACCCTTATAGAAAGAAATCAAGGTGATCACCGCACCATACACCATATGCCATACATGATTAAAATCTGGAGTGTAGATCCTTCATCAATTTAAAAGCAACATAGTCATACTTTGTGAGAGATAATTAAGACAACATCATTTCCTCTTTAGTCACCTTGCCCATAACGTCCTGTAATCAATTATTTTGATAGTGATTTAAAGAAAATAAACTNATTAGTATATTATTAAATATAATTAAATAATAAGGCGTTGCAACCATTTGCAAGCAGATACCCTATGTTGCGCTTTTGAGCGTCAACAAGCTTCTGCCCATTTAGTCACATGCTCGACCGTAGTGATTATGTACTTAGCACCAGTTCTCCTTGCCCTGTGTGGGAATGGCTCAATGAAGTCGATGGCCTAGATTTCGAAATCTCGATTAGGTTTTATCGAACTTAGTGACATTTCATTTTTCCACAAGGGTCGTCCCAGTCTCTAACAACTATCACATTTTTTAACTTGATCTCGACAGGATTTATGTATAGTCATCCACCACATGCCTGCTTGTAATATCTTCTTGGTTGTTGTGTCGGCTTGAAAATGTCCTCCAACTGCACCTGCATGGGCTTCATTGATGATATCCTCCCGTTCATGTTCTAGCATGCATCTTCTTAACACATCGTCCATTGCCATTTTGTATAAGTATCCATTAATGATTGTGAATGGTGCAACTTTCATGGATAAAATTTCTTTTTGTTTTTTTGGAGGTGCTCCAGAGATTTTCCTTCTTCTAAGAAAGTGGCAATGTCGTGTAAATCCTTAGGTGCAACTTCTACTCTGAATAAGTGTGCATATGGGAGGTCATCTTCTATGCCTGTCCGATCTTCTCCTGTTTCTAGTCATGACAGGTGATCAAGTCGAATGATATATTTCCCTGGTCGGATGATTACATCAAATTCAAATTCTATAAATAATAATAACCATCGACATATCTTTCCTTGATGGACTAGTTCATTGACTAAGTATTTCAATGATTGATGGTCTGTAAAAAATGTAAAAGGGTTTGCCGATAACTAATGACGAAACTTTTATAGCACGAAAATAATTAATAAGGCTTCCCGTTCTGTGGTCTAATAATTTCTTTCTGCTTTATTCAACTTCCGACTTGCATATGCATTTGGGTGATCCACTGTGTCATCGTATGTTTGAGTGAGAACCGACCCAACAACTACATTCGATGCATCGACATGGACATGAAACTTTCTAGACCAGTTTGGAAATTTGAGAATAGGCGCTTTGACCAACTTCTTCTTTAGAAATTTGAAGGATTCTTGGCAGTCTTGGATCCATTTGAATTCAACATATTTTCGTATAAGCTTGTCCATTGGGAAAGTGATGTCTTAGTAGTGGTGTATAAAATTCCTATAGTAGCCAGTATGATCCAATAGATTTTTGATTTGTTTTTTGATTTATGGGGGTTTTAGATAAAGGATAATCTTTATTTCAGCTATGTCAACCTTCACTCCATATTTACATACAATTTGTCCGAGCAAGATTCCAATGGGTGTGGCGAGTATACGTTTTCTGATGTTAAGTGATAGTTGAATCTGTCTGCAATGTTCTAACATAAGACGTAGCCATTGGATGTGGTTTATGAGTAGAATATAGATTGTCCAATCATCAAAGTATACAACCATGGTTTTTCAAATGTACTCTTGGAATGCTTTGACCACTATTATTGAAAAAACCGTTGGTTTATTTTTTAGTCCGAATGGCATGACTCTGTAGGCAAAAGATCCAAATTCTGATACGAAAGTTGTTTTTTCTTGATCTTCTTTTGCGATTGGCACCTAGTTATATCCAGAGAATCCATCAGTAAATGAATAAAATTCATGACCAACGACTTTGTTTATGATTTCGTCAACAAAACGGGTGAGGAACGAGTCTGTCACAGTCTATTTGTTCAGTCCCCGAAAGTTGACACAAATTCTTAACTTTTTTGGATCATGCTTCTTTGGTTGTACCACCATCAGACTCAGCCATTCTGCTTTTTCGATAGGATAAATAATGCTCACTTGTAACATTCCTTTGATCTCCTTTTGAACGATTGGTTTGTACTTATGTGCTAACTTGTATGGTTGATTTTTAATTGGCTTCGCTCCTGGAATCAATTCGATCTTCATTTCGCCCATTTCCTCTACAAGTTCTTTCAGGTCCTTGTAGTCACGTGCAAAAACATCTTGGTACTCTTTTAATAGATTGACTATGTTGGTTGTTTGCTTATCAGACCAATAATCACCTACTCTCACCATTTTTGGTCGGTCATCATTTGACATGTTGAATTCTTTCATTCTTATTTCTACGTCCATCCATTTTGGTGGATTTATTTCGTCGAGATGGCGTTCTCCTTCTTCAATTTTCGTAAAACTTTTTGGAAAGTTGAGTTGTTCTAGGTCCTCTTTGTGTTATGTGGCTATGCTTAATACTAATTTCACATGATTATGTAATGCTAGATTGTCTTTCTTCCATTGGAAGCTCTATCCTGACCATTTTGTATTCTCCATATCAATCCTCCGAGTAGTTGAGATTCCCTTGCTTTATACCAGCACCAACTTGCATGTCGATGTCGATCCTTCATCGACTAACATATTTGATTTTTGTTTCTCTTGATCTAGTGAAGGAATTTCTAAAAACATTTTATTTGGATTGTTGCGTCTTTCAAGTGCTACTCTACGAGATTAAATTCAAAGACTTGAACAAAATTTATTTTGATTTTGGCCCAGTTAGAAGTGTGACTGCATGCTTTTTCAATTTTGTACCATTTTCTTTGTATTTCATCTAATGTACTTGGGAACATGTGGGGCCATACCCTTTCGTCCTTGTATCCAATTCTTCACCATTCACTTTCACAATGTTGGATATGCTCTGTTGGATTGTAGCCAAGTTTAAATGTAGGAATATCTGCATCTTTGGGTAGTTTCTTGTTGCCGAATCTTTCAATGAAGTATGCTGACACAGTCGTCCATGTTTGTAATTAGGGGGAATGTCTCTCCCACCATCTTGCAACCTGTCCTGTAAAAGTTTCCACAAGACTTTGTTTTCTTCCTTACTCACCTATGGATTTTTCTACCTCTTCCACATGAGTCGACAGGGTATGTCGTTCACTGTAACGCAAGGGATTGTTTATCCGAGTGTTCGTCAGAATGAGAGTGGGAGTTTGTCAAGATAATTTTTCATACACTTTTGGTACAACCTGGATTGAATAGAATGTCTTAAGATGTTTCTTTGGAATAACTTCGATAGACCAACAGTCTTTTGCATGTGCTTCATAATTCTCTATTTTTTAGTTGTATAGGGCGAAGTCGGAATTATGTTCGACCGACATGGGAGATTCTCTCAAAATTTCCACTTCTGCAGTCTGTTCTATATAGTCTTTTTGTTCATTATTTATCTGATATAAGCATCTGGCTTCTTGATCTTCATCCCATGACTCCATCCATGGTTTTCCTTCCTTTGTATCCAAGGGAATAATTATTTTTCTCCCACTTATTTTTAATTTGATTCTATCTCTTTCCAGGGAGATAGTTGCTTTCATTCATCGACCCCATGACGAACTGACAAGAGTTGCATATGCTGGAATTCCTTCGACAAGTTCAATCACCTCAAAGTCGACTGAAGTCAGTATTCCCATAATTTGTGTATCAACATTTCTCAATATTTCGATTGGTTCTATTAATCTCTGATCAACTAACTTAAGATAATTCAATGTGGGTGCTAGGTTGGGTCGACCCATTCGTATCCATGTTTTTCTTGGTAAAATATTAACCCGTGAACCAAAATCAACTACCACCTGATTGACCATCATTTCTTCGATTTCCAAGTCGACTCTTGGATCATAATATTTTCTTTTGTAAGAAATGTGATTTGCATCCTTAGTTGTTTTCTGACCATCTTTGTGTTCTCGCAGTATGTTGAGTAAGTCCAGTAGCCTACCTATCAATTGTTTTTCTTTGAGTAGTTGAAAAAATTCCTGGATGATGTCTTCATCTCGACTTCTTGGATTTTGTTGATCTTTTGTTGCAGTCCTAAATAATTTAAGAGCTTCTCTCATTATTTTCTCTTCCTTATCTGGGTTTGGAAATTTGTTAGCCTTTTTTCTTTGATAGTTTTGTGGTGGAGTATGGATGTCGTGTCTCATGCCTGATCTTGTAACAATATGTAGATTCTTAGAGTTCTTTACATCTTCTTTAGATACTACATGTAGTAGGTTCACATTCTTTCTAGGTATAATATTGTCGAGCACTATCAGACAATGTTCTAGGGAGTGATCTCCAATACCGCATATGTTGTAGAAATTCATATCAATCCTATGTTTTATAGGGAAGTATGCATTTTCGTGATCATTTTTCTAGCAATTAGCACAATATGGTCTTCCATGACCTCTACCTCGACCACCAAATCTGCGTCGACCTACTCGAACTCGACCACGACCACCAAAATAATCATCTCTTCAACCATAGTTGATTGTTTGCTCATTGGTTTCTGTGTGGTAGATGGTTTGTATATTATTTTGGTTTCTCGCATTTAGGTGGAATTCTGAAGTTTGATGATTGGAAGCTTCACAGATGTGGCACCACTTTGTGTTTTTTAGATTGTGTGGAAAATATTGTATGTTATGGTCAGTTAAGCATTCACATATGTTACAGTATTTCTGGGCTTGTACTCGATGGAAGTCTATCATTTGCGTGCGCTTAGTTAGGGGACAATTGTCTTTTGTGTGCCCATTCATGGTGCATGTGGTGCACCATATTTCATTGAGTCAGATGGTTAGAATTTTGATAGTTTGTTTCAAATGTTCTATATTTTCCTCGAGTCTTTCCGTCATTCAAGAATTTGATGGGCTATCATCGTTAGACTCGACTCGTTGTGCCTTTTGTAACATGTGTTTGCAGTTGGTTATCTCATATACGCGTAACATATATCTGATTCTTGGTAGTAGCCCAACTACATACCGCTAGACTAGCAAGTTTTGGTCGACCATCGACGATATTTTACTAAGAGGTCTTTAAATATTTTGTCATATTCTTGTACCGACTTCCCTGGTCTTTGATTAATTTCTTTTAGCTTTTGTGTTGCTAGATTCGTGATGTATTGGATTTTAAAGAACATTAGAAAACTATTCTTTATTTTTTCCTTTGAACGAGTTTGCTTCTCAGTGTAGTTCATGAACTAGGTTAAGGCGCGATGGAACAATGCATCTCTGAATTGCGCCATCTGCTTATCTTCATCTAAAATATCAGTTTCCTCCCAAAAATGTTCGCATAAAACCAATGTTGTTTTGGGTGTTCTTCGCCCTCGTAGACAGGGATATGATTGAGTCCCATTTTGAATTTCTTGGTGGGGACACTTGGTTTTCCTGGTGCTTGAGTTACTACCTCTTTTGACTGAATTGTCAAATCTTCTGGTCAGGTTTTGTCTACATTCGATGAGGCAAGATACTTAAGGAACAATTGCTTCTTCTTGAGTACAGAATATGCGTCCTCAGTTTGGGAAATTTGATCTTTGTACTCGACCAACCATCGTTCCAATGGTTGTGTCATTTCCAGATTATAGTTGATTTCTTCTCTTGATATTAGATGTGGTAGGGGGGTCGATTTGATGAGGTATTTAATTTGAATAATCATATTTTCGACTTCATTTCGTTCAGGTTCGACAATAAATGTGTCTCGTAGGATTCCCAAGTCATCTATTCTGTACCATAATCTTGTTGATTGGTCATCGATATTTAGCCTTTGTTGAAGAAATTCTCTTATCCTTGGATTGGTTTCTGGTGCGAGAGACGCACATAAAGATGGTCCAGATTCTTCATAGTCCATACTTTTTGGTTTGTCAATCAGTTGATGAAGGTTCAACTATGCGCCTTTGTATCTGTCGGGTGTTGTTGCGGCTGTTGCTGTTGCTAAATCTGGTCGATCTTTGTCTGACTTAAACTACTCATGCACTCTGACTGGCTGACCTTCCCCTGACATCTTTCTATTCGAATTTTTATTGTTCCACTGGTTATGAAGCTCTTCTTGTTTCTACTGTCTTTTGTCTCTTTCTAGTTTCTAGATATCCATGGATTTCTTATGGGCTTGTTTTCCTCTCGATGACATTTGATCTTGGGAAACACTACTTCTTATTTTTATGACATATCACAATATCGTCAGACCCCCCATTTCCAACCCGACTTACTCTAAGTTGGGAGCGTTGGCCATGTTTATTTTTTCAGGAAGTGATCCCAGGCTTCTCTTGTATCTTTGCACTTTGCATCAAGAAATGATTCCCACGTTTCATCTCTTTCTTCGAAGTTGCTATTCGGTAACAGTGTGCCCAGTCTCGGTCAGTATTTGACGATGTAACTAACTCCCTTGTCGAGAAGGAATTTGTAAAGAAGTGTCAGAACCATGCACAAAAATCCATCATGCAATTCAGTGTAGAATTTTTCTTTTATTTTGTCTAGGGACGTTTGATGTTTAACGACTTGTTCCAAAATATAATCTTCAATAATTCGTTCGATCTAGTCATGCAGGTTCGTTCTTCCTCTGTTCGTGAATTTCAGGCCTAACTCCTCATCGGGTGTCAATCTATGCATTACCTAATCTATTGATGTGCTGAAACAATGCTTATGGGATAGCTTCGAGAAATATTTTGTGCGTTTTTTAAAAGAAGCACGATCTTGCTTTGGCTAGAGAGAGGTTATTCCTTCTTGCATAGTTTTTGATGTAGTTTTTGATTTTGTGCTCCCACAACTCACATATGTCTTGTTGATTTAGAATTGATGTATACTCATACATGCCCAAGTTTAGTACTATCGGCAACGAAACCAATGTTGTAATCTAAGGGAAAGTAGAGAGTGTTACCAATAGAACCTTGCATAGCCATTATGGAGATGAATACATATAGAAATATAGACATACACAAGTAATGAGAGCCCAAAGAAGAGTCATTTTATTATATGATAAATAGTACAACACAATTACATATATCCGTTCCCATGAATATATCTGAGCCTTCATGTACTTATCTATTTATACCTCTTAACAGGCAGTTGTAACTTCTTAACTGTCTGGGTCGATCAATTAACAGAGAATCCGAATGACTTCTACTTCTAACTAAGTCGATGGACTGACAAGTTTAAGCCGACCATCAGGTCTAGTCTTCAGGGTCGACTAGACCCTACAACAAATACCTACTTTATTGATGCCTTGGTCCTTTGGAGGACGTTGAGGGGTTACTATCACACTTGATGGAGGTTGTCCCACTACATGAGAAATGTCATTCCACTTATTTGGGACGACGTTGAGCCTTATGATGACATGGCCCTTTTATTGCAACACCATAACACCTATGTGGTATTATTTGACACTGTGATGATGGGACATTACACCTTTACATGATGATTTGACACCTTTAGTAACCTTGACCTTTCCATAACACCAATAGTCCACTTAGTCTTTAGTCCCATATCGCCTTTTGTAAGTTTTAAACCTGCGAAGTAAAGCAATGCATATATATTCTTAAGCAATACAAAAATTAATCAATGGCTCATACACATAATACACAGAGATCTTTACCGGAAACCCTCAACCGGGAAAACCTTTCTTTTTCATTATATCAAATTTCACCATTCGCCATACAATATATACAATGTTTTTAGGTATTCCGTAGATACCAAAACCCTAATCCCTTACTCCGAGATTAATTTACAAATCAACTAAAAATAGCAAAATCCGCTAAAAATAGCAAAAACCGCAGTCGTCGTATCTGACGCACCCACACACACACACATGCAAAGAATATAACACATACCCAACACCTTTGAGTGTCCCATCACTTGCAACACTAGACCCACCACTAACACCTGTCACACTGAGCTCTTGGAACCTTCTTCACCCTCCCATAATGTCCCCACTTTTCCAACCCCATTGGATAGGGGAAGATGCCCCCCTCCCCCAAAGGAGCCTATATAAATGCGTAATCATGTTGTGGATACTAATGTTTTTAGTGTGTAAATAGAAGTGGATTTTGAAGAAGGAAAGGGAAGAATCTTGATCAGTAGGTCATAGGTGAGATTTAGTCTCTTTAAGGAGGGAACCATAAAGAGAGATAAGAACATTCCTTGGCTTACCAATCCATTCTGTATGAAAAATTGGTGTGTAGAAAAAAGGTATAGCTAAAGGGGTTAGGAAAATAGGTAAGGGTTCGTTTCCCAAGTCGAGTCATTGAGCTAACAACATAAAGGAAGCCTATTTGGGGACCATCATTATGTTCTAGTCACCCTTTCAATTGGCCATTATAATCACCACTATCTTGAACTTACTCACTTTTAGACTTCCCTTTCTACTGCTCACCAATAGCTTATGTAGATCAGTCACTGAGTTTGTCTAATTCAACATTTTCTTACCCCACAACACACAAATAATATGGATTCTAATACCATCTACCATATATCCACTTTAATGGGTTCTATGCATTACAATAACCCTCCATTTTCATTAGTCTTTGAGAGTGATCCATCACCCTATGGTGTTCCATTAATCACACCTTGTATTGGGTTTCACTCCATGTATATTATTGCCACTTCTATGGGCTCTACCTATGTTAGTCATCCATCCCTCACATATGGAGTTGATAGTGGTTCCAACATTAAAACTCTCATTCCCTCAATAACCAAAACAATATTACTCGATGTCCCTAGTGTTGGTTCCCATATATTCCAATCCAACAAAGATATTCTAGAATCCATGACTAGTTCTGACTATCCTTGGGATGACATGCATCATCGTTCCTACTTCCTATCTCAAGACTCTTTCACTCCTTTCCCAACTTGGACACCTTTAAGGAAGGAAATATTGTCAACATTTTTCCAACCATCAAGGTGGATATTTTTGTTACATCCAATATTACAAAACATATACTTCTTAGAATTTATTATTTCCCTTAAGAAGTGTTATCTTACAAATCACTCTTCCAAGAGTTCTATGACGTTTTCACTTGGTCGTATTCATAAATGGTTGGTTTTGATGTTGACATTGTAGAGCGTCATATTGACACATGGCCATATGCATCACCCATTTAGAAGAAATGATATCATGTATATACCATTAAAGCCCTGGCCATCAAGGAAAAAATTGATAAACTCTCCACAACAAGGTTCATCTATCCAATCATCTATACTTCACAGGTATCTAGTCATGCCCATGTTAATAAAAAGTAAGGCACCATCTATGTTAGCGCTTACTTCCATGATCTCAACAAAGCTTGTCCCAAAGATAAATTTCCTCCCCCCTTCATCAACCAAGTGATTTATGAATGTGTTGATCATGATGTCCTCTCCTTCATGGAAAAGTTCTTCAGGTACTATCAAATCTAGATCTATCAACAATATTATTACAAGACAACCTTTACCACCCCTTAGGGGACTTTCAATATCATGTCATGCCCTTTCATCTTAAGAATTCTAGAGCCACTTTTCAGCATACCATGTCCTATGTGTTCCATGACATGGTCCACACCATCCTAGCTTATCTCAATGATTTTACAACTCAGTTGAAGCAATGGTCACAACACTTAGAAGAACCTTGAATTATTTTTCTATGATGCCAACAATATAACATTTGCTTGAACTGCTCAAGTGTGCCTTTTGTGTCATGGATAGATGTCCACTAGGATTCATTATCTAAAAACAAGAGATTAATGTTCATCCTTTGAAATTCTAAGACACCATTGAATTACCCTCACCATAGACTTTACACTAATTACAAATCCTTGAAGGGAAATCGAGTTTCTTACATAGGTTCATTCCTAATTACACCACATTGTTTATATACTTACATAAAATCATCTCAATTTTTTTTGAAATAATTAAAACTTTACAAAAATGATTAAAAAGGATGTGTTTCTTCAATGTATTGATGTTGATAAAGCGGCCTTTGAAAGATTAAAATGGCCATTGCTACCACTCTAGCATTAAATCATCCATATTTTGCTAAATATTTCTACCTCTACACCTTTGCATCCAATTACTCCCTTGTTGTTGCATTCACTAGGAAGGATGAAGAAGGGAGTGAATTTCCAATCTCATTCATAAGTAGAAGATTAAAAGGTATTGAACTAAACTATCTTACGATTCAAAAGTAAGCATATGTGATAGTCAAATTTATGAAGCAATTTAGACCATATATACTAAAAGCGACACTAAAGTCATTGTTTTCTACATTCAACAGTTTAATCTCCATTTATCGAGAAGGAACTTGGTGAAAGGCATGCAAACTATATGACTCTTATCTAGGAATATGATTTATATATCCATCCTACAACCATAATTCATGGAAAAGGATTGTGAAAACTAGCAGCTGAAGTGCAGGAACAAGTTGATGATAAAGTAGGTTGGGAGAACAAAACTTCATTGTATGCGATTGGTGTTTGTTTCATACTTGCAAACATGGATTAATGGTATTATGATTTGAAATATTATGTGTAGCATGGATCCATTCCTACTCACTTAGACACAAAGAAAATAAGTGTTATATTGAAGTCTGCTCAATACCAACTTGTCAATGGAATTCTTTTGGCAAAGAATTATGATGATGTGCTATTGATATGTTTGGAAAATAATGATGCGAAATATTAATAGATTTACATGATGGTATAGTAGGTGGAAATTTATTTATAAATACCGCTACATATAGTATATTAAGATCTAGGTGGAAAATGATATTCAAATAATGACATGCACATGTACACAAGTGCCAAATTTGTCAAAACTGCATGAGCAAGTAGAAGAAAGTTGTAGTTCATTTGTAGACCATTGTGATTAAAATACCTTTTTATCAATGGAGTATTGATATGATAAGTGAGATTAATCCTAATTCTTTGAAGTATCACAAATGTATATTGACAACTATAAATTACTTTACTTGGTTGAAAAACATTGTTCCATTGATTAATGTAAGCGATCCTACAAATATCTAAATCTTGGAACAACATTTTATCACCACATCTGGTGTTCCATTTGTGCTTGCATTAAATAATACATCATATTTTACATCCATAGATATTACTAACTTTGTTTTTGAAAGGGGGACCATCTTCCATTATTCATCTATCTATCATCCCAAGGGAATGGTGTCACTAAATTAACAAACACGAACTTAATTTGGATTATTAAGACGATGATGGTTGACCATCATCACACTGACACAATGTGTTGTCCAATGCACTATGGGATTATTGATTTATTCCTAAAGTAGCATTGGGCATGTCCCAATTTTTTATGGTAAAGAAGTGATCTTACAGTCCAACCTTATTTGTAATTATCAAAAGTAGGAAGTGGTGAAAACTCCTTAGCCATACAAAATAGAATCAACATTTTGTTGAAGTTGTTGGTTGTGGAGCCTGATTATCTTCTTGATGCAAAAGTCCTTTGCTTTCAGCCATGTCTATACCCCATGAAGTATTTACACCCCAGAAGTATGTACACTCTTCCACGCGGGGCAGTGCAGAGGGGGGGTACCCCCTCTGCGGGGTCCGGGGGCGAAGCCCCCGAAGCAAAAATTGCCTTATAAAAGTATATTGTAATTTCATTGTAAATCTGGACCGTTCATTATAAGGTTGCAGATCTAACGGTAGAGATTATGTTAGGGTTTTTTTCCCTAGAAGGAAACCCTCTTTTCTTGAGGGAAATGTATTGCAGCTATGTACGAGGGTGAATATTGTATTCTGAGAGAGGAGACTGTGAGAGAAAG
>SNQJ01S0057157.1:25046-43606 GCA_010110895.2 Picea sitchensis
TATGATGATGATGATGATGTTTTAGTAATTTTGAGGCATCCTCTTTTGTATATGATAATTGCCTTTAAAGTAGTACTTCAAGGTGGACTCAAGTGTCATCCATCAACTTTGAGTTCTTTGGTTCCTTCTCCATCGACCATCTACATCCAACAAGTGCACCCAAGTGTGTCCAGTGCAATGGAAATTAGTTTAAATTTACCAATACCGAAGGAAGATGCATGCCCTACCCATATCAATCTCAACTTACTAAGAGACAAATTCCTTACCTTGTTCTTCCCACTTGTCAAATACTGACTAATCTCAATCAACACTATCAAATTTTCTACCTACTGTTACTTAGGAGTTCTACATAGCTCCCATTTATAGTTTATTTATATATTTCACACCCTTTAAGAGTTCTCCATTTATAGAACTAATCTTCGATCAATCAATCAAATTGGTGATGAAATTGGTGATGATGTTTGAGCTGACATTTACAAATTCTACCATTTCATCATATAAAGAAATTAAATAGTGTTATATGTTGAAATTTTTCTTGGGCTACATTGTACAACATTTTGGCAAGCTTAATGGAGAATTTGAGGTACATTTCGATTTGATGTGAGGCTTTATTGTGCAATCACATTTATGTGTTGATTTTTAATTAAGAAACTCTTGAAACATGTTGTGATTTCCATTATAATGAACCATGCTTCATTTTGGATAAGTAATGTGAGGTTTCAACCCTCTTATTTCTATTGTGATTATGTTAGCCTACATGATTTTTATTATTAGTTCATGGAGTCTTAACTAGGATGGGACTTCATCCTTTTGTCAAATTTAGGTAATGAGAACCATTAATTGCTTATGGATTTATCACTTAGCAATATTTTCCACCATAAGAGGTTTGTTAACGCATAACAAAAGTATTTATAATCACTTTAGAAAAAAATCATACATTCATACACATAAAATTCATACATTCATCAACATAAAATGCAGAAACAATGAGATCCATAAAAACATGCCATGAAATATATATATATATATATATATATATATATATATATTCAACTTCTTCTAAATTGTACATTTTTTTACAAAATGGCACCTCGTGCCCAATATAAAGAATGACAGCAAGTGCCCTAACATGGAAACCAACCATATGGTGGCCTATATATAAAATGGAAGTAATTGGTCAATCATTGACCATTTCCACCCTCGCCACCCTCAGGAGCATCCTGAAAATCTATCTTTCTTCTCTTGCTTGAGGAAGCACCTCGAGTGGTTCCGGGCCTGGGCGTGCTTCGTCGCTCCAGAGACTGCACAAAGAAAAAACATTGTTATAATTTTTTTCCTCAATGAATTAAAATACATACAAAATGATACTTTGTAATTTAACCTAATACAACTCATCACATATGTTATTGACAATCATGAGGGTGTTACCCTCCTCCAATACCCCAATCTCTCAATGATGCCACCTTGTGTCATTTACAAGGATCAAACCAAGAAAATTAAACAAATATATGTAAAATCAAATTCATGATACCCAAAAAGTTATCATCAACAAATTATTTCATCGTGAATATCTCGGGCCTCGATGGAGAGTCACTGGCAGGTGGAGTGCTTGGTTCTACAACCTACTCCGAGGAACCCTCTACTGTGGAAACCTTGTTGGATGGGACCAATGGAAATGGTGGTGAGGGTGAGTGGAATACGAGTGCATCCACTGTGGATGGATGCAATGGAAGAGGTGGTGCAAATGGGTGGCCTGTGTGTGAATCCACTAATGATGCATGTAATAAGACAAATGATGGGGGTAGGTAGTGATGGACCCCCATAGGTTTTACAAGTGATGAAAACTCCCTTGTCTTGGAGTAAGCTAACCCAGAAGCAGAGCTCAGGTTGCCAGGGAGTGCAGTAGTATTATAACTAATGAATATGTCCACAACCCACATATATATTAATAATATTGAACACTTACTACCAAATAGTAAAATTCAAAAACATAAATACAAAAAATTTGATATTTAAATGATACTTAACTTTACACATGATAGTTGTGATTTAGGTGACTTGTTCATCCCAGATGGACATTCCCCGACATCGACTGGTCCCACATCCTGTAGAAACACAAGAACATTAAAAATTTGAGGATGTCATAAAATAAAGAAATGAATATGGTGAATTTATCAAATGTGACACATACCTAGGTATGGGGTACGCCCAATGAACATGCTTCCTCCATTTTTGCATCGATGGTGGAGATAGGAGCTTATGCATCCATGGGCATAGACGGTCCGCTACACAAACGTAACAACTGCAAAACAACATACAATAAAAAATTGATATAAATACACATAATACAAAATAAATATATAACGATGAAGAACATAGTGATGGTTAAGATACTAACCTACTCCATGAATCTATGATGTCCAATGGCCTCCATAGGCTCATAATAGGTATGCCCGCAACTTAATCATATATGAGATTCACATGGACGACTGATATGTCCATGTTCCCTCTCCTCACTAAACTATGTTATGCGGGGTGAAGCTCCAACCCCTATATCAATGTCATCGGCATACACCTCCCGCCGAAATAGTGCAACAAATATGCCATGTTGCATTAGGTTCTAGGTCAATGATGAAATAGCTCGTTGTATATGTTGCAAGCTCTGTGGAATAGGAGGATGTTGGGCATGGGGGTCAGGCCTTCACCTTGGGGGACGAGAACCTAACATGGGATTGGGCCTGGCATGCTCTCAGTTCTGTGTGGATCCTCGAACCACCCCCTAAAAATCACCCATGTCAAAGTAGTTGACATGCAAACCTAAAATAAAATCATCCCATAATTTTCTCAAAAAATATAAGGGCACCTCGTATTGCAGGGAGGATTATAAAATACCATATACCACTTGTTCATCCAGTTTTGACTAATCTGTGGATGGATACACCAGTCAATACAAATGCATTTTTTTTTCATGGGTAGTTCTTGTCCATTTTGAGGATCCCTAAGAATAGACAATAATTGTTTTTTGAAATACCCAAGTCTCTGAATTGGTTTCTATCCAATCCAGTGTTGTAGTACTCAAACATTCTTTCCCTATATTCAGAAATAAAATTTAATTCCCCTTTGGAACTTGAAATGGACCTCACAATGATGTCCAAAGTAGCCAAGGACAATCTACTTGGTTCTCTAGTGCCCCTTAATTGATCTACAAGTGTTCTTAATGTAGCCAACCCCTCATCAATTTCTATGTTTAGAGTGGGTAGTTGTGGTGGGTTGGGGTTTTGTTCTCCTTGGTTTGTTGATGGGCATTTTACATTGTCTTTGGGTTCCATTTTATAATAAATGTTGCAATTTAATAAGTGGACATATGACTAAGGTATTACAAACAACAGTGTCATTTTATCCCAACAAAATCATTAACATAATTTTGTGTAAAACAAATAAAAACTATGTTTTATCTTTACAATAAACTTGAAAAAATCTTATACGAGATTGGTGAATTGTTGAGAGATTTATATTCAAGTATTAATTATTTGTAGTGAACATTTTTAATAAGTTTTCAATACCATTGGGAGTTAAATACATAACCCATGACTATTTTTTTTGTAATTTTGCAAAGCCAAGAAAGGAAATGACAAAAAATCAGCCATGCCTTTCTTTTGATGGACACAGTGGCAAGATCTTGGGCTTTGCTTCTTCTTTACTTGTCCTCTTTGCTTACTCAAAGTAGGAAATTTGCGAGGCACAGTGTGAAAATGAGCACAAAACACTCCCGTCATCCTTTAAAAAGGGGCACAAAAGGAACGCGTGTGCATTTCTGCTGACCCCCTTGCCAATTTTCCATCCACCAACTTCGTGCACCCACCCACTATAGTAGTTAATAATACTAATATGCTAATAATAAATTGATATTATTAGGAATCATTGCAAATTTATTATTAATAATGTGCACTTCATCTTCTTCTATAACAATGAACTATGCTTCTACTTTGACAATCCCTATGATTTGTTTTGTAGTCTTCATATATCAATAATTTGACTGTATCTAAATAATATACCTTTTATATTTACTTTGAATTCATTTCGAATCACAAAATATGCACTCGATGTTTTATAAATTTAATGTTGCTCAATTGGGCCTTCATATCCAAAATGAAGATTATGTTATAAACTATGTGCAATATCATGGAATGACAAAACCCTCGATAGAAATAATCTTTACATAAAGTAGAATTTATTTGATCTTAAACACTCTCTAATGAGTTGTGTAATATGATTCTCCAACAAACAATTTAAATTTTGAAGTCTCGAGAGTATGTAAACAGTCTTGTATTATGTATCTTATGTTTTGATATAGTATCATAAACTTTGACAAAACTTATACATTGTGGGAGAGAGTTTTACCTTCTTCCTAAAAGTTTGAATTTAGTAGCAATAAGTGAACATATAGGAATTCTATTGTGTAATCATGTGAAGCTTTTTAAGTTTCATGTAATTTGTAAATTACATGTAAGAATTTTGTTCAACCTGATCATATCGATTTCAAAGTTGTCTTTCAATTACAATGCAAGGGAGCATCAATATATCCAATTGTAACACACCCAACCCCCTAAGTACCCTTTTAAGGGATCACGTATTAAAATTTCACTTCCCTTAACCATGTTAGAGTCTCCTTGTTGATGACACCTTCATCCTCTGCTCGTCAAGAGCTTTCCAATGATTGTAATTTTTCTCAAAACTGAGCTCTAGATCGAAATTTATGGCTTCCCAAACTACTCGGGACACCATTGGCCCAAGGCTACTTATTGTCATGTGGCATCCATGTGGTCTCTTAATACTCCTTCCATCCGATATGGCGCCCACCACCTGGTCTGTTGGACCCTCTAGGTCAATGGATCTATTCACTTGGAATAGTCTTCATCGTCGTTAGGGTTCCCTCCCATGGAGGTGTCTTAACCCCAACTAAAATTCCAACAACAATCTCTATTGGTTCACTTCTCCAATCTGATGGTTGTCGATGCTCACAATCCAACGAATCCAATAGTGTTGGCACCTCTAAAGTGCACGATGTTTAACGCCCACTATTTCATCCTCTTGTGTTTCAACAATGACACATATATATATGATGGTCCAAATCTTCACTTGCCATCAATCCACAAATGATCATGATCTATCAATGACCAGATCCTACGGTCCTAAGGCCAAGCATCCGACGACTCTAATTGTGTCGGCGATACTAACTAGCATAGGGGTTAGCATCCTAGTCTTTGACGTTCCTTACGGTACATGTATCAGATCCACCATGATCGATGGCTGAGATTTAACCCTACATGCTCACTGATCAATAATTTTCTTTTCTCTCAAGCCTTTATTGTCTTCGACAAATCTTCCATCGAATTTCCATCAATGTATGGTTGAGATTTCTCAACCTGTAGATCCAATGAATGGGATCTAAGGAAATATCTCTTAAGAGACTTATGCTCGACTGGGCCTACTTTGGCTTAACAAGAATCACATAGTGACACCTGTTGCTACTTGGACATGATGGTTTCCATGTTGGCACCCACTCATCATCATCCCATCATTTTTATTCCTCTTCTCTCAGAAGAGTCTCTGAGTAGTCAATGACAAAGATCACTCTCACCTAACAACATATCAACGAATCTTATCAAATTGTTGAAGCCTTTGTCATCGTCAACATTTGTTGCCAACACACAACCTTCCAATCCTCTTAGCCCATAGATCTGATGGTTGACAATTGAAGGAGACCATCCAATGGTATGGACCCAACAAGGGCCCACCCTTGACCTTATGATGAACCAGGTACTGACACCTATCGTCCTAGGAACACTCTGTCTTCCTTGCTAGCAAGCTACATCCTTCATGACGTCATCACATCCTCTCATAAATTAGGTGGGACCTACAATAGATTGACCATTGCTGGTGCGCCTCACCACTCACCGATCAACGGTCTGGATTAACTCTTTGGAGTCATACTCCGAACTCTTCAGAATTGTACTCTAAACCCTTCAAAGTTTTTCTGCGACTGCTTTAGAGTTCCCTCTAAAAGTCTAGTCCGACCAACTCCTTTCAATGGATTTTGGCATGATATAATGACAGCTAGATCCAATGGTGGTACATATTCTACCTCCATGCTACAATGGATCAACTACTCTACTCAGTTTAGAGTGTCATCCCGACCTAACCATGGACTATCTGAATAACAATAAAGATCTATCCACCTGCAAATCCAATGGTCGACGATTAGGGAGACCATCCAAAGGCCTGAGTCCAATAGGGGTCCATTATTGACCCTTTGACAAATTAGGTACCGACACGTGTTATCCTTAAGGATGTGTTGGCCTCCATGCCAGCATCCTCGTCACTTTAACCACCAAGTCTAACTAACCGTCGAGATCATCTCATCTCTCAATCCTCCAATAGATCAACAAATAACATTGACTTGGAATTCAACCTTTCCAGGCATCAGGGCCTACTCCGACGAAGGGTCAAGATCTATTCGCTGTGTCGATCCAACGAATATGATTTTTTCAAGCACAAAACATGGGTTTTTCCCCAAGTTTTCAGTCCCATTCAGGACTTAGCAGTTCATGTATTTCTTCCCGGTATTTTCTAAGGCTTACCGGGCCTTCAGGATATTTGCTTCTCCTATAAATCGACTAAGGCATTCTCTCTCTCTTCAAACTGCACATAAACCTTCCCATGTTATAGGGAATTTTTTCCTTTATTCTTCCAATAAGCAATAAGCATTGCTACTTATTTACCCAAACGACGATTTCATTCCACACAACCATTCGTAAAAAGGAGAGGTTAATGACACAAGGTCTATCGACCTTCTTGGGCCTTCAACATGTTATTATTACAATATCCCATTCCTTTTGGAAATTATTGTTCATTTCTTAACATTCTAGCCTCTTTTCTTTTCACAACCATCATGTCGCAACAATACTTTGCTATGCACCTAGGAAGAAAAAACATGTCAATGTATCTAGGGTTATATTCACAAGGGGAAATCTATTGTATTATTTCTTTAATCAATTAAGATAAAATGCAGGATGCTCTTGCTCATACACGCAATAAACATGCAATTCAATTCAGATGTATTATTCTACGAATACAATGATTTCCAATAGAACAATATCAACACCATTGATTAGGCATACACAGTTACACACAATCACAGGCATCAATCATTTATCTCCATTTAATTACAGTGAGTGAAGATATACTTATTTGATTACAGGTTGCAGCCAACCAACTGAATGTTGGTGTTCCCCTTTCCACCCAACTGTAGGCTCATATGCATTCACTCTTAGAACTCTGGCCAGGCCATGATACCACTAGGGAACCTCTCTCTCTCTACTTCTTAGAAATTTGTGAAGGACACTCTCCTTCACACCACTCTTGGTAGAGATTTCCCCACACCCACCTAGCTCAGGAATCAACAAGGTTTGTCAGATAGCTCGCATTCTTCTCAGCTCAGTTCGGGTATCTAGACTCTCCCATGAGTCATGCTACCATACCCCTTCTATGAAACTCTCATCTCTTCTCTTGTAATCGGGTGCTTCTCTTGCATGCATAGCTTGAGAAGGTTCTCGACCTTTTGTTTCTTCTCTCAGAAGACAACTCGTGGGTCAATCATGGGGACCCATTGTGATCTTTCTTGAGCTTCTTGTCCCTTTGGCAACCCTCCATACTTTCATTCATTGGGGTAGTTGGTTGTTTAACAACCAACCTTTCTCATTAACTAATTTATCTTGAAATCGGGGCCAAGAGAAATAATATGAATAAAGCTTGAGATCCTTTAGTTTAATAGGGCATTCTCTCTTTCCTCTAATAATATTATGGCTAGTACTTTAAGGCTTGATCCCAAAATGAGTTTTTTTATATTTACAATTAAACAATAATACATTTACAATATTTACATGCCATTGTATGACTATCACCAAATCAGTGTTATAAAAAGATATATTATTTTATTTTATCTGGTTATATGATCAAATTTATAAAATTTCAAAGAGTTATCTAACACCAATCTCATTTAATTTGTTGTGATTCATGAAATTTTGAAGCGTTATTGTATGAAGCAGGCCTGCGTGCGTTAATGCTGGAGCATACTACACGTCATTGACCCATTCCAGTTTGCTCGAACAAATAAGACAATATTTGATTAACTAAGTTAACAGATTTGTAGAAGCTAGAGCGAACTATATTTCTTTCTTTAGTTAAATTTATCTTTCAAACAAAGAACACCAGGAAGCACGCCTTCAAGGTCACAAAGGCATGAACCTGCTACGAATATTTTATCAAACCGTACATGAACCTTAGAAGTTTAGGTTCGTTTCGAAGGATTTTGTAAACATGATAGCAATTTAACCCCTCGTGGGTAATCGAATTGGTCTTCAGTCCTGAGTGTTTGCCAGACATACTTGCTGGGTATGCCGGCCGTTGATTGGAAAAAAGGAAAAAAGTCATAACAATTTAGAAGAAAATGAATGATCAAGCTACAATCCTAATACTAAATCTCATATTGAATTACAAGACTAAGATCAAGCCATGGACATATTGGAACCCGTGCTTTTGGCTAATTTTGGCTATCGCAGCTACGCTACAAGAATGGCGCACGATTATTCTCCAATCAAACTTATTCATCGAATTAGCTATATGACACGATATCACTGATTCATATATTTCAGGAAGCAGCAAATTAAGTTTGGATGGATGCAGGAAACAGAAGGTAGTGATTTTTCACCATCCATTCAAAATCCCAGTGCCTGCTACCGATGTTTTTTAGCGCCCAATATGCCCATCCGAAAGAAGCTTCCCCGTATACTTGTAACTGTGCATCTCCGTACCTCTGATAATCAGACCGTGTTGCATTGTTCACTTCCCACTCGTTCACCCATTCCCCTACACAAACGACAAAGTTATGGTAAGGTAATGTTTTCCCTTTGTTTTCTCTGATGCTATACTCATTAAGGGCCAGGAAGTGCCAATACTGCCATATCGGCACAAACCATATTACAATTTTCTTGAGTTACTGATGGAATATTAGCTGACCTGCTTTCATCAATGGCAAGAGAAATAAATTAGTTAATTCAGGGATTTTTTATATTTACCAACAAAGATGAGAGGACCATTGGCCGAGACGAGGCTCTGCACAGTTTGAGCTCTCGCGGTTTTGATATAGTCGATGTTTTGCTGAACCGTCATATTTCTGAAAGTGGCATCGTCGTAGAGATTGTAGTAGTGCACGTCCACAACGGTGCGGGATAAGCCGTTGTTCATTTGAAACAGCTCTTTGGGATCTGCCGGGCCGATTCTGTTGCACATTATCACATAGGCCGAGGAGGAATGCTTTCGAACGATGTCGTAACCCCGTGAATAATAGGCAGTCACATTGTTCAAACTCACTGCAGGCGACAGTGGCTCATTCAGCAGCTCAATGCCCAAAAGGGCAGGGTGTGCAGCATATCTGTCAATCATAGAAGCAATTTTAAAAGTTTTCTATGGACCTACCTTACTGAAAAACAAAAGGCCTTTTTCTACCCTATCCAAAAATATAGTAATATTTTTTACTATATCAAAACCTATCAAAAGGGAAGTTTACCTAGCAGCAAGAAAATCAATGATGGATAGACTCATTTCAATGTTCTCCTGTGATTCAGGCCATTCTACGTATCCGTCTCTGGAGCCGCTGTGGTCATACCCGTTTTGTGAGCCTGGAGCAGCATGGAGATCGATAATCACCTTAATATCATGATTACTGCAGCATGGTTTCCACAAATTTAATTAGCCTATGGTTCTGTGTTTTCCATTCATAGGATTAAATTTTTTCAGGATGAAGGCCACTTTTCACTTACTGTGCCCATGAGAAAGCCTTGTCGAGACATGCCAGAGATCCTCCAACAAAAGGAGCAGGAGGTTTTGGATCGTTCGCAATCCACCATCCAACTGGGATTCTCACAGCACTTATCCCGTGCTTGGACAGGAAAACGAAATCTTTCTCTGTTATGAAAGTGCTTCGATGTTCCTGAGAGAGCAGAAAGTAAAACCATGAGAAGCCCCAGTGGGTACTATATCTCAACAGAGCAGAGTAAGAGATTTACTAGGAATCGCCCATTACGTTCAAGACTTGTGCAGCTCTCTCGGGTTCATAACCGTTTGAGATTTGAAACTCTCCCCGCATGTTGCTTACGATGGTCATAGCGAAAGTTGCAGTATTATTGTCGTCCCAACCAGGCTTCCCTTGGAAATCGGCAGTCAACTGATTTTTAGATTGGGCCTGAGTGTGTGGAATGTGAACATAAACATATGTTAGGAAAACTTAAATGTTTATCCTATATTTTTGGCTCGATCGAATCTAAACACGTAATTTATGATCTCCCATCTACAACCTGGTTTTTAGCTAATGATTCAACCTACTGAACGAACCCTTATCCTACTCTCACTCTCTATAACCTTTCCTTACAAAAATTCTCGAAGATGGCAATCCTTGCAATCTCCGATAACATACCTGCATGTACATCCCATTGCAGACTTTGATATGCACACTATTCGGATTGACTGGGTTTCTTATGATCTGAAATGTTTCCGAGTTGCTAGGTGTGGTGGCTGCGGCGTTCACAATACCCCCTCCTCCATTATCGGCTCTTATAAACTGCTTGTTGAAGACTCTAAGTTGGTAGAAGCCATCTTTCACGCGCCATATCTGCAACACAAGTCAGTTTCAAAATTCCAGCACCACATTCATAATCAGAGAAACAAAAGATAGGAGCACAAATTTGTCGACAAACACAAACATACCTTGAAAGTTTCCCATCCCGAGGGATTAGTTCTGTTCACTGCCATTATTTGTCCCCCTCCATCTTCTGCAACCACGTAGCTTCCCAGTTTCATCGATTTTAACTGGATCTGCGTCCCATCCTGAGAAAATCGAACATTAAAATCTAATTAAGTAAGAATAAACAGCACCAGCTGCTGATAGTAGGAGCAACCGAGGGCATTGCAAAGTCCAATAAGAAAACAAAAAAGCGAATACCAGCAGATCCTTGTCAGGAATCCCATCAAAGAGCGACGGTTTCATCCATCCTTCGATAACGAGCCACCCTCCCAAGTTTACAGAATAGTATTTCTGAGTGTCGTTGGTAAGTCTCCTCGCTTCTAATGTCTTCCTTCCATAAGCTACAGGGATGAACGTTGGAAGTAAGTTATTCCGTATCACTGTAAGGGGCCTGTTTTACCAAACACATAACTGAAAAGAATCTTCCAACTTGTAGTAAAGTGAGAATAAATTGAGATTGAAGTAATTTACCGAAGGAAGATGTGAAAACCAGCAGAATAATAACAAATCCAATGTATCCTTGAGACCGTTTTGCGACATGGATTTCGCTGTAAGCTATCATCATGAAATCTTAAAATCGAGCGAGCGCAATAGTATCTTCCGCCCGCCAATAGATCACATTTGCTGATATCCTATCGATGGTTGAAGCATTTTATAGAGAACCATACTCATATAATGGGTCCCAGAACCGATAGAGGCAATTTTCTAAACTCTTTGCGAGTAGTTGTAGAAATGTATTCTCCCTATCATGGTAAGAAGGAGCTAATAAAGAACAAATGCAAAGTCCAAAGGCTAGAGGCAAAGTCTTCTTTCAAAATGTCACTCTCGAGCGATCATGACACACTCTTATGCTTAGGAAAAAGTCAACAACAATATGGGTTGGCTAAATCTCCAATCATGCTTATAAAATAAAAAGGCATTCTTATAAGTTCCTTAGAAAATGTGATTATATAGTGAACATGACACACTCTTGTCATTAGTCAAAAGTCAACAAAAATTTAGGGTTGGCTAAATCTCCAATCATGTTTATATAATAAAAATACATTATTATAAATTCCTTACAAAATGTGATTATAGATGGAACATGACACATATTTTTGCTTAGGCAAAAGTCAACGGGTTGGTGGAGGGATAGAGTGTGATGAAGGGAGGGATAGAGTGTGATGAGAAAATTGTTTGTTATGAGGTAATTTGATGGTTGAATATGGTTGGTGGAGGGATAGAGTGTGATGAGAAAATTGTTTGTTACGAGGTAATTTGATGGTTGAATATCGTTGGTGGAGGGATAGAGTGTGATGAAAAAATTGTTTATTATGAGGTAATTTGATGGTTGAATATGGTTGTAGACCTACTCTTGGTTCTTAGTGCAATTCTTAGTATAATAAGGATTATATCATTTAGAATATTATTTAGAATAGGGTTGTTTTCAAATTTTATAATTATTAAAAATAATGTTAAAATAAAATAAATAGAAAGTAAAAAAATTATTAAAATAAAATTTTCAATTATATATATAAATATTAGTTTAAAATTGTTGGGAAAATTAATCTTCACATTAAACTAATCATGAAAGAGAAGAAAAGAAAATCACACAAAGTACATATAGATTTTACCCTAGAAATCTTTAACCCAGAAAACCAACATTCATTGAGTGTATTTCTCTTGTTGTCTTATTCATTCATTGAATAAAGAGTTACATGACTAACATTATTCTAAACCTAAGACACAATCACCATCATATTATCCTGCTTTACACAAGAATAATCATGTAACCAATTCGACTTACATATATAAGACCAACAACATTAACATGAACATCGACTTATTACAACTACAAAACTCCTTATTTATAGATTAAATACAACATGAAAAATCATAAGTTATGTCACCCAAAAATGGTTAGAGATCCACATAGAAGATTGGTTCTAATCTCACAAGTCTCGAGATTATGTTATAGTCGACTTCCATTCGGTTACCATTCGACTACCTAGTTAACCTCCAACCGATCTCCAGTCGGTTGCCACTCGACCTCCTGTCGATTGACCTTTTGACTTCTCGGTCGACCACATCGACCTCAACTTTTCGGTCAATCTCTTCGACCTCGACTTAACCATCTAATTGACTTGACTCATCGATTGATTTATCACCCAGTTGATCCACCTCGACCAGATAGTGAGATGATCATTCTTTCACTGCAAAGAATATAACAACCCAACCTTCTCCCACTTCTTGTCTTCTTTGCTAATACAAGAGAATATGAATTTCTATTCACATACCTAGGGCAACAATGCCCATTGCATATCACACCAAAATAATTTCACAACACTCACAGACTTGGTCAAAGAGTCGACTATGTTTTCCAAACTGTATACCTTCTCCAAGAACACCTTCTTGCCTTCCACCATGTCTCTCACGAAATGGTATTGTACATCAATATGCTTCATCCTCGAATGGTAAGTTGGGTTCTTTGGCAGGAATATTTTGTTTTGAATGTCACAATTTATCTTCGTATATTTCTTCTCAAACCCAATCCCTAAACATTGTTGATGCAACCATACGACTTATTTTCATGTGTGAGTGGCTACCATGTATTCATGTTTTTTTGTTGATAAGGCTCATACCTCTTGTCTCTTACTCATCCAACTGATTTCGACACCAAACATCTTGAACATATATCCACTGGTCAACCTTCATCGATCCAGATCTCCAACCTAGTCAACGTCAATAAATCCATGTACATTTACTTCCCTATCAATTTTAGGTTTTCCTTGGTATCATATAACATATTTTGTTGTGCCATGAAAAATACCTAAATACTCTTTTCCAAGTATCGCCATGTATCTACTCAATACTCCCACTACATGAGAAATTTCTACTCAAGTGCAGACCATTGCATACATCAGACTACCAATGGCACTAGAAGAGGGAACCCATGCCATGTCCTCTATTTCTCCCCATGTCTTTGGACACTGTTTAGTAGTTATTTTTTCTCCCACAAGAATTGGTATCTTGACTGGTTTGCAATCATGCATGTTGAAACGCTTTAAGATTGTTTCAATGTACTTTCTCTAATTTAACCAAAGCTTTCTAACTTCCCAATCTCTCTCGATCTTCATTCTCAAAATGAAGTTCTCTACACCGATATCCTTCATGTTGAACTTCGAGGAAAACTACATCTCCATCTACTTTATTTGCATCCATGTTGTTTCCGACCAACAACATGTCATTGACATACAAAGCTACGTATATGAAACAACCTTCTTCTTCCTTGAAATATACACAATGATCATCTTTGCTTCTCACAAATCTCAAACTAAATATGCATGTGTCAAAATTTAGATACCACATCCTTGATGATTACTTTAGACCATAAAGGGATCTCTTCAATTTGCACACCAACTCCTTCTTTCTGTTTACTACAAATCCTTCACGTTCTTTCATGTAGATTTATTCTTCCAGGTCCCAATGTAGTAACATTATCTTCACATCCATTTTCTCTATTTCAAGATCAAATGTTTCATCTATAGATATTAGTACTCTAATGGAAGTTAATTTTGCAACAGGGAAAAAAATATCACCGAAGTCAACTCCCTCAAGTTGGGAATATCATTTTGCAACCATTTGAGGTTTTAATTTCTCATATTGTCATGTTGCATTCAATTTTTTCTTGAATACCCAATTTCTACCAACATATTTCCTTCCATTAGGTATCTCTACCAAATCCCACATCTCATTATTGTGCAAAGATTCCATTTCTTCGACCATGGTGTCCTTCGATATTTTACCCTAGATATCGAGTTGAATTCCTCCTTGGCTGACTTAGGTTCCTTGTTAGTGGAATATAACACAAATCCAAAACATAATTCACGTGGACTATACCTTTCAACTAGTTTCCTTACTCATACATACATCCTTACAATCGGAGTCGGGTGTTCCACCTCTTCATCTAATTCAATCGACCCATTTGAATCATGTTATTCATTCCTAATCTCAAACACCGAATTCTCCCGTTCTTTCTCCATTTGAACCTCTTCATACTTGGAATTTTCTCTAACTTCCCTAGAGACAGATATAAACTATACATTTTTTCCTCGACAACAGATACCATAGCATATATCCTTTCTTCCCATCCTTATAGCTGATGAAAAATGAACTTTATTGTCTTATTTTCCAACTTGTTCCTCTTCTCCTTGGGAACATGCACAAATGAATCACATCCAAAGACTTTGAGATGTTAAATACAAGTCTTCTTACCAAACCATACCTCATGTGAAGTCGAGTCACCTAGAATTGATGAAGGAGACCTACTTACCAAATATTTTGCAGTTTCTATTTCCTCTATCTAGAATTCTTGTGTGATCGTAGCACCATTGAGCATGATCCTTGCCTTATCCATCAACCTCATGTTTATTATTTCAACAAATCTATTTTGTTGTGGGGTATATGGTGTGGTATTTTGGCGTGCTATGCCACACTAATTGAAAAATGACTCAAAATCCTTTCCATAGAATTCACTTCCATTATCAATTATCAACACCTTGATCTTCTTATCTGTTTGGTTTTCCATACAAGATTTAAACTCTTTGAATATCTAAAAAACCTATGATTTATTCCTCGAAAAATATAGCCCTATTTTCCTGGAAGAATCATCTATGAAGGAAAAATAATATATATATCCTCCTAGTGAAGGGACTGGTATAGGCCCAAACACATTACTATGTATACAATCCAAAATCCATTTTTCCTTTGTAGCTCCATATGGGAATCTAACCCAATTTTGTTTTCCATATTTGCAATGCTCACAAAAATCGACTTTCAAATTACAATCCAGAAAACCTTCGACCATAGCTTTGTTGTGCATAGCTCGAAGTCCTTTTTCACCAATATGTTCCATCTTCTAGTAACCATAACATGGTCGGGTCAACTTTGAGAAAATATAGACAAGAACAACAAGATGGTGAAAAATGCTCACTAGCCAACTCTTTTGTATTCACAACAATGTTACATATTTATAGTACAAAGGGTGATGCCACCTCATAGAGAGATTTCATCTAGATCCTAAAATCATGCATGATGACTAGGCTAGGAAATCTTAACTAACTCATCAGTCATCACGTGAGGATATATTACTAATATCCTAAATGGATAATACAGATATAGGTGACAATTAGACTTAGTGATTGGTAATATAAGCCATAGGCTAACATTCCCCCTTTCAATCACAAGTCCGATCAATAATACCAACAATGGAGCATAAATTGTTATCAATTCCAAGTCTTCATACTGAAACTCCTTAGTTGAGTCTCAATGAAGAACTGCATGAAAAAACCGCTAATTTGGAAGTTGAATGGTTCATCTGAAATGAACTGGAAGAGAGTTGAGATATGGAAGTGAACAACTGCAATATCTGAACATTCCGTGATTTCTTGACAATTCAATCATTTTGTCAAGTATTTTAGCTAGAAGAATATAATTTATTCTGCTAATTGGTGAACATGTAGTATCACCACTCTAATATTAGTGTATCACTGAAGTGCTCTATGAATTTGTGGTTTGGGATAACCACTGACCAATTGATATCATGTATCTGATGATTTTTGGATGACCACTAACCAATTTTGACACTTTTAGGTGTCCAAGAACATCCCAATCATGTAATGTGTACGATTCAATTGCAAGTCATTAAAGCATAATTCTGCCAAAATCGGCCATCTACAAACTGCAGTTTCCCATCTAGAAAATTTGATGTTTGTTGTTGTCGAAACTTTCAGTCTGAAAACCATATTTAATTCCATCATCAATTCCCCCCTTTGTCAGCTGAAAGGAGAGACCACAAGTGGTTTCACGAACCATCGTCACTTGATTTTTGAACTCCCCCCCTTAAGGTAAAGAAGATTTACATCATTGTACTCCCTCCTTCTAGGCTTAAAAAAGTACCATAGTTGTTCCATTTGTGTACAACACAAAGTGGGCATGTGGAAACAACCACATTGTATCTCATCCCATAAGGGCCATGCTCGAAAGCTACGCCATAAGGGGACCACTTATCTAAGGCACACAAATGCTATGTGTTGCAAGATTGGTCTTTACTCGAGATTGAATTCTATGGTAAGACTTATATAATCGCTTGGTTGTTGATGACCACTGCCAAGGATCGATCCACTCATAGTGAATCTTCAATCTTGCAGGTTTCTTCAGTGTTGAACATCTGTCTGAAGAATGGTTATTATTTCCTCAATGCTAGCAAGGATGGAGATCAAAACACTGATTCTCCATGTGACCAACTCAATTACAATGTTGGAATTTCACATTCTGATGTTGAAATGGAACAGGTGAAAGTGAATCTTCTTTAAGGAATCCAACACTTTGGAACTTGATTGGTTTTGAATAATCGGGAATATGAAAGGTGACTTCCTTGTGATATCCAAGTCTTGTGCTATTCTTGTTGTAGATGATTTATTCCCAAGGTCTGATGATGGGCTTGGAAAGAGTATTCTGAACCTATTGCTTTGAAATCCGTGGAAGTGGATTTACTATATGTTGTTGCATCATTAAATTCAAAATAAAACTCTTGAAATGTAGGTTCAAAAATAGCTTCATTTTCGTCTGCATCTAGATTTTTCTTACTCAGTTGCTCCTTCATTGACTATTGATCAAAAAAATCATCATCATCATCATTGAGAGGGTCGTTCTAAACAAAAACTAGTTCAGAACACTTCACTAGTTGTTCATTTTTTTACATCTATCAACTCATCATTCGATAGTTGGGATTGATCTTGAAGAAGTATAACTTTAGCTTGCATTACTTGCAACAAGTTAGCATTGATTGAAGAGTTGAATTGTTCAATATCACTGTGTTTTCTTCAATGGTGTTTATTAGAGTGTTCAAAACTCTAATAATTCAAGACTTCAAGCCATTTCAAAACACTAAATGAGGTCTCCTTGTGCAGGTAAATCCTGATTACAATTTGACTCAACAAACAAAGGCTTACTTTCAAATCGCTCACTTGAATATTTCGCATGAATTTGTTTCTAGGAAGTCACTTCCTTATATTCTTTAATTCACTTTCTTTCACTCGCTTACAAAAAGGTGTGGGTGTCGGATACTACTGAAAATGCACCCAAACTTTGATGTTTACAATTATTTGAGCTTTAACCACTGAACCTATAGACTCAAGAATATAATGACACAAGCAATTTGTGGGTGTCGGGTTCAACCGAGAATGCACCCAAAAATTACAATTCAACTCAATTTAAATTTTATTTCACTCTTACAAATAAACTATTGCAAGTAGCAAATGATCTTCAATTTTGAATGCTTCATTAAATTGACTCGACTATTTCTTGATGTAGAATCATTTTTTCTGAGGTTGAATTGATCTTCAAATTATCTTGAATGTGAATTGTGAATTGTTGTAGAGTGTTGACACGTATGACAACTTTGAATCCTTGAATGTGCACTGCAGATGCTTGATCACATGTTCTTGATTGTAAGTGCTTGCTTGAGATTAATTGTGCTTGAACTTGTGTGTGTTGCGTTAAATGATAAAATTGCAATTGTGTTTATGTAAAAAATTAGACAGTAAACAATATAATCCTCAATGAAAATTTACCATTACACACAACACAAGGTGTACCTAATATCCCTTTATTCAATTTCAGGTGTGTTGACGTCAAGGGACTAGAGAGTCCCCAACAC
>SNQJ01S0057158.1:0-13839 GCA_010110895.2 Picea sitchensis
TAATTCCACAATATAGAGCACGTCACAGAGGATTTCCTAGAGATGTTGGAAAAGTGGGAAAAAAATAAAGTGCATTGCAATATGGTGATTGTGGAGTTGCATGAAGATCAACAACCAAAGGAAGAATTTAATGTACTAGTGGTCACCCAAGAGGAATTCAAACAGGAATGGACTTAGAATGTGGAGAAATTTTGAGCTAGAACATTGAAGGGAAGATCAGAAAAGTGGGCGCATTCCCCCTAAGTTCAACGATATGCAACAAAAGAAATTTTCTACATGATGCACAAAGGGCCTTAGAGGAGGAACACATGCGCGAAGAGCCGCGACACACGGTGTGAGAAGAAACACAGCGCAATGCTTTCCATGAACAAGAATTAGAGAACCAAGTAAGTAACTTCTTGTGTTGTTCTCTTAAAATGTTAAGTGACCCTGAGGCTATGAAGAAGTTAACCCATATGTTGAAAAGATGTATGGGGGGGGGAAGAAAACACTATAACTATTGCTACCCCACTGCTATAACAATATGTGTGTTAGGTGAGAAAGCAGAAGCACACGGAAAGAGGGTTCAAGATGACAGTTGAACTCGAAATCTATGAGATGGATGGTGTCATGTTGGACCAGGGCTCTCATGTGAAAATCTTGTCGAAGAAATACTGGGAGTTGATGGGTAAGCAAAAATTGGTGTGTTCCCCCATTCAATTGAGGTAAGCTAACCAATACCAAATATATCCCATCAATCATTACAGCAAGTAGAGGTGAAAATTTAAGGGGTGAAAACTGGAGCAGACTTTGAGGTGATTGAGATCATGGATGACTTAGATCCCTACCCAATTCTACTTGGTATTGACTGGGAATTTGACAATAATGTAGTCTTGAATATAAAGAAATGAAAAATGTCCTTTGAAATAGATACCTTGTGTGTCATTGCACCATTGGATCCAAATGAGGGAGACATATATAATGATCTTTTGAATGAGGATGCACAGAGTTCCATCATTGAGAAAATCTATAATATTACAGGGTGCAGGGAAGATAATATCAACCCCACAATTGATGGCGATGAGATGGAGAAATGTACGCTCATATAGATTCATAGGATGCTATGGAGAGATGGTAGAATAAGCTATATGAGGTTTCAACAAAAACACATGTGTGTGATATTGGACCAAGACCCTACAACTTACCCTGATTTGATGGAACAGACTCAGTGGATACGTTCTTCACATAGATGCAAAAAATTCTCATTACCCACATAAAGCAGGCCCTTGACATAGTACTAGAAGGAACACATATGCAATGGTGGGCAACACATCACGAACATCTACGAGAGTTGGTGCAAGTGGTAGAGTCAATCAAGGAAATATGTTGGCCTATGGTAAATCCCTAAGAACATATGTGTTCCTGTGAAAGGCTTTGGCTAGCTAAGAAATTTTATAACACACAATGAATCTGTCAGATTTCCAAACACACGGTGTTGAAAAGGAGTGTCACCCATAAAGTGCCTTTGATTAGGAACACGTCATTAAATGAGCAACATAGGCCAAAGTTCCATCCAATCCAAGGGTTGTGAAGTCGAAAAAATAACCTAGTACCACCCATAAGGATCGACGACCCACCATGGAAAGGGTTCAGGAACAAGATTAAAGTAAAGAATGTGGCTCACCAGGGTCGAATGCAATAGAATGACATACCCAGAACAAAGCAAGGGTGCATAGTAGACATGCATTACGCTCTAGTAGGATAGGAATTAGGGAATAGGTAGAATATTTGTTATCAAAGTAATAAATAGATGACATAGACATCTCAATGTAATAAGGTGGGACACGACAAGTCATACTCAACTAAAACTTTGCACATATTGAAAAGTATTAAGGTTTAAATGTCATTTTAAAATCAAAATGATGGAACAATGGTTGTTGACAACTGACTGACAAGAAAAAGCATATACGACAATTAGAAAGTGGTTTGCTATCCATAGGATAGGCGAAATGACCTAGGGAAAAGCAAACAATTATGGTAATACAGTCCTTACGGTGTGTGACAGTTATACCAGGGTAGGTCAATAATAAAATACTTTTATAACAACTTGGTAGCCAATATCGTCAGGGGCACGTCACCCTCTATGCATTTAACGCCCCATAGTCATATTTCACTTCACCATTTATGCCCAACAAGATGAGAAAAAAGTACAGATTCGAGGGGAGAATACTCAAGCAACAAAGTGCCAAAAGTTCAGGTGAATCAAGTCTTGTACTTAGCCATTGTAGTCATCCAAAAAAAGAGCACAGAGAACACAAAGGTGCTAACCATTCATGGATGATAATGGAATCCCCCAATAATCCCCATGCATGACAAAAAGATAAGGTCACCAAGGGGAAACAAGTGCCCAAACTTGTAACTTTTAATACCCTCCATTGTAAGCTTCATGGACCCTTGGTCAGGTAAAGTTTCCCTATTGTAGTATGTCAACTACAATGTTCAAGACCTTATCTAATTCCTTGAGTTACATTTCTATCGGTATGCAGAGATAATCCATGGGGAAGATGGGAAACATAAGGTAATCACCCACCAATGGGACAGGCCCCTTCGACAATCCGGTGTACTAACTTTGGTGGGTTTCCCACATTTTTGTCGAGGCCTGCCTGTCAAGGCATGCATTCAATTATTTCTTAGTCAATTGCATGGTATATTTCTATGGCTCGATAGAAAATATCCAATTGACGAGAATACCATGTATCAAGTTTCATGCCTTCCAATGAAATACCTAGAGAAAGCGCTCAAGGTTAAGGACATGGACCACGAGGAAATTACACTAAGTATGCTACATAGTGATTGCATATATCAATGATCAAAGAGTTTTCTTTGCTACATAGTTGCTTGCTTGCAAATACTTTGCAAGTTCCACAAGGATGAATGTCCAATCAGAGTTTTCATTGCGGAGGAAAGATGTGTCGCAGGAGTTCAAATGGAGTGGGTGCGATATCTATTAAACGAATTTGTTGATGAATGTTTGGAGTCCCGGGACTTGGGTAAAAACTTTCGTTACAATAGGGTCATACTACTAATTTCCATGATTATGTGGAGGCCCCCTTCGAGCCACGAGTATGATGCAATTGACGTGCCGCCCTTTGTTGCACCCAAATTTCTCACACTACAGTACACTATGGAACAAGAATTCCATACCACGCATCATAAGTCATTTCATAAGTGGTACACACAACTTATCCAAATAAGTAATTCAATGTTGTGCATCCCAAGAAGTATCATAGAAAAGTACAAGGCCTACCTCCAATTTAAATTTAATTTCCATAATGTCTTTATTTGCCCACTTGCAGAAACATAAGCAACAACTGCAATGCTTCCATTTTGTATCATGGAAGAAGACATCCAATAGGGCTTCGAAGAATGGCCCAATCATCTTAAACATATTGTTGAGGATGAGCTCGAGTAGTTCAAGACAATAAAAAAGAGGAATTATGTAAGACACCTGACCCCCTAATCCTTACTTAGGGTGACGGGGTGTTAAAATTTCCTCCTTTTTCACTCAGTTCATTTATCTCCAGGAACAGTACCATAGATGGATTTTTCTTGTCGAGAGATTTCCAATGACTGTAACCATGCTCAATTCCGAGCTATAGATCAAAATTCAAAGCCTTCCAAAGTTTACAGGCCTCCTTTGGACAAAGGCCACCTCACTGACATATGGCATCCACCTGGATCCCATCCATTGATGCCCTCTCGCATGGAAATGATGTGGCACCTACCACTTGGCCCATCGAGCCTCTATATCAACAACCTCGATAACTTGGGTCAACCTTCATCATCATTGGGATTCTTACCTTAAGGAGTCATACACCACCCCCAACTAAACTACTCCAACAACAATCACTTTGGTGGGTTCTCCCTCCAGATATGATGGTTCTTGGGATTTGACAATCAAGGATCCTGATCTTCATCGGCCCACAAACTTTACTAGTTATTTTCTCCCAACGATGATACTTCCCCCAAGGTAGGGCTAATATATCTCGGTCTACAAATTTGACGGCCAAGGTTTAAGGTGATAACCCAAGGACCATTCCACTCAACTGGCCCCATCCTCAACCTGTTGGCCCATTCAGTAGTCAACACATGTCATCTCAAGAGACACGCTATATGCCACACTGGAAATCCTCGTCAACATGACATCACCTTCCCCATTCCTCAATTGAATGGGACCTAAGGAAATCTATGACTGAGATTAAGTTTATCTACTATGTCGATCAATAGCTCTCGTTAACTCTTGATTCTTCATCATCTTCGACACCTTGGACCTACACTCAACTTTATCAATCCGTTATGCTCTGACGATGATGCCATCGACACAAATGGTACATATCTTCTGAAACCACTTCTGATAAATCAATGGCTCTCGTCCCATATCATAAATTCTCATCGTCGTTGGAACTCATCATTCCAACTATTGATCTGCTTAAGGACTTATCCACTCGACTATGATACCTTCGCAACGAAGGGGTGAGATTTACTTACCCGCCATTCTAATATCCATTGTTACTCAATGATTTTAATAGAATTAAAATGTTTTAGGGTATACTTTTTGTCTTAACCATTTTGGGATCTTGCCAGAATCTTCGCGGGGACTTTACCAGACCCTCTTGACTCTCGGCTCCACTTTTATATTGACTAAGTCCATCTCTCTTCAACACTTGAGTGAATATTTACATCTTCCACAAACTTTCCTCTTTAGGACAAGATATTACATAGGGATATAAATGGGTAAATAACCCATCCTTGGAAGATTAGGGTTGAATCTCGCTCTAGAATCAATGGCTGCTAAATCTCGCCAACTCAATAGAAATTAAACAGGTTATAGGTAATATTTTGGACTCGACAGTCTTGTAGCCATTGTGCTATATCAGTCTACTAGTTAAAACTTTGGCTCCCTCAAACCCACATGCATCCCCTGAAGGTTTTCAAATTCGTAGACCCTCTTTTGACCAAACTGGGAGTAATTAACAACCCCTTATGACCTCACTCTTCCAGTCTATCACGATATCATACAGATTTTATATTCAAATATACAAGGCATGCATATTTAAATCAAACACAAAGACTTGCAAATGCCTCAAGCAGTAAGTTCATCAACAGACTTATACAATCATTAATACAATTACATATTTAATCCATTTTTTTCATTTGTTATATAGAATACACAAATACTTATATGAAAACTGGGAAATATTGGCATCTTTTGAAGGGTGTGCCACTTTCCACCCAACCATAGGCACAGTTGCTCGTAGTGTTTTCATAACTTGCCATGATGCCATGAGAGGAATTTCTTATTTTTCTCAGCAAACTACGAAGGATGAAGGTTACTCTCATTCTCCCATAGGAACCTGGCAACCCAGAGCTCAATCCACCAAGCAAGGGGCCTACTGTGATTTCTCATTCAATCACTAAATTCTCTATGGCCCCATTTATCAGCTAGATTCGAAGACAATGCCAATAGTTCCTAAACCCAAAAAGGTGCCTTCTTTTCTTCTTCTTTGTTCTCCTTTGAACTAGAGAAAACTCACACATTATTCTTTTCAGAGTTGGTCCCCAGACCTAACCGTGCGTAACTTCTTTTTGTCTCTTCCACCAATGATTTTTCCTCTTTTCTTTCCTTCCACAACAAGATTTTTTTGGTCAAATCATAAACTTACATATGGTACTCTTCCCATCTCTCATTGATTCTTGAGGAAGACTCCCAAACTAACAGCTTGACTGGTAAATAAATTCTCTGAGACAAAGGACAGTTGTGGGTCTAAGCCATTTTAAATCTAGCAAAGTATTTCCTGACAGGGGTCATCTCGACTATTCATGGTTCCCCTCACTATTCTCTCTCATGGAATCATGACCTATATAGGCAACCCCTTCAGTAGTTAATCAACAATTTCCATTTTATTTAATAACAAAAATATTCACATTACCTTCTTTAGCAAAGATTCATCATTCCCCAAAATCCACACATAATAGATCTGTCCATAGTCTTTTAGCAATAATATAATTATATTTGCAAGCTAGGGGAAACATGGGTATTAAAAACTAGGAGAGGAAAAGAGCAGAAGAAACACTACTAAAAGACGAGGCATCAGTGCCCACACAACAATAGGCAAGAACATCAAAAGGAAAAAGCAAGTGATCCACAGGTCAGCGGTCACGCACTGAGGCAAAGTCGGAGGCTAACAAGATAAGGGCCCCAAGCGGAAAAATATACAAACATTGTCGATGCCAGCATCGATCAACTTAGATTCTAGCTTGAACCCTGTCGACGAAGAATGCACACCAACTCCCCCACCAAAGGTCTATCGGCTGATGCATTGACTACAAGAGACTTTTGACATGGTTGACAATAAATTTATGCATTCATTCAAGATCTCATGACAATAGTATCGTCAATCTATTCTATCAAGTCGTAAATTGCATCGGTGGCTCAAGGATGAGAAAACTAATAGTGTTGGGGGCCTGCTCACACCCAAGGTTTTGAAGAATATTGTGCACATGCCACAAATCAACATGACACGTGCACCCATGAAGATACAATGTGTGATGCAAGGAAGAATCAACATATGTGCAAGCCAAAGGAATACTACATGTGCCAACACAATTTTGTACGACATGCAAGGAATCAAGTAGAGACCACATGAAGGCCAAATATGAGCGTAACTTCAGGAATCTTTTTAAATGGTTTTATAAAAACCTGAATGATCATGAGAAAGGGGATGGATGAGTTCATAAGTTATTTAGGATTTCCACACTCCAGAAAATATATGGCAGATGTATGCATACACGTAAAGTGGGTATGACTTGTGTTCACTCAAGAGAGTGGAGTAGAGAGTGGATGATTGTAAGGGAAACGAGATAAAAATTTGGAATAGAGTGTGAGTTCCAAGTAGAGTGTTGTCCCAGTTTTGTATGAGTTTGTAGTAGAGCTAGAAACTATGAATGAATGAAAGATACTAGAGTGTTGTTATAGCATCATTTTCCACCTCATATACATTGATGCCTTATTGTCCTTATTCACATACCCTTTCCTACTTGCAGACTCAATCCCCCTTCAATCCTCCTTTGAAATCGTTAAAAAACCCCATTTTTTGAGATATATGTGCACTGGCAATTATGAAACACACGTACATATGCAATTTTCTCTTTATCGTGCCATGTATATACATAGGTTTCCCTTAATCAGCCTATGTATGCATTTATTTGGCTCAAAAAAACATAAATTTGCTAAATTTTGGGCGGGGTTTATGGGTTCCTCTAGTCCCTGACCCCTAATTGCTCGTGGATAACTACTCTAACCACTTGTTTGGAGTATAAAAAGTAGCCATGGGGTAGAGGAAATATCATCATACCATTTAACACCATTATGTTGGTCGTTTATTGCCTAGTCTGCAAGCCCCTTGTCTTGTGTCTCTGAATTATCCCCTTCAGGTCTGGAAACCCCTATTTCCAACAATCTTTGCTCCCCTTGTCTACAAAAAGAGATCATCTCTCTTTCTCATACTTGTTTGAACAAAGGAGTTGGAGGTTGATTTGATCATAATTGGCTCGAGTGGAGGGACCTGGATTTTGGTTCCGAAGCAGTGTCGCAGCAGTTACAGGTTGTAAGAATAATTAACTTTGTTTTTAAATCAATAAAGAACTCTCTTTCCTATATAAATTTGTTTTTTAGTTTATGATTTACATTTGAACCTTTAATTATCTAGAACACTAATGGACTTTATTTTAGTTATCATACTTGAAAATCAGTTATCTTGTAACTACCTACTTTGGAGTCGTCTTCTTCCTTGTGTGCATGTGGTTGAAGGAACTATTGGAGCATGATGCGGGAGCGAATGTTTAAATCAAGGGATCTACATCAAATGGTTGGACCTAGGTTAGTCTATTTTCTTCTTGTTGCAAGATTAGTTAATTAGTTAGTTATGAATGCTTAACTATCTTTTCGGGATTGAATGAATTATTTTGGGTCATTGCTCTGTTTTGGTTGTAACCTAAAACCATAAGAGTACATTCTTCGTCAACAAGTGCAGGACGCATCTATGTTGTTATGATTTTTCATTTGAATGACTATGAGCTAATGAATGAAATATTAAGTCCTTCTTTGTACTCTTTTGTGTCATGGCTTGAATCTATGTTTTTTTACTTTCTTATCCATAACAATATGTTACTTAGCTATGAATGAATCAATGGGTTTATTCTCGAGAGGTTTTCATGTATGTGTTGTCCCTTCACATCCATCACAAGGCTAATGGTCTCTATGATTCTCATGTTGTCTCGGGTGAGACCTTCTCCGGTCCTTGACTAGAGATTGAATATGCCAACACCTAGGAGTTTTGTTGGTAAATATTGACGAACCATGGCTCTTTAAACCATCAACAAGCAGACAATTCCCAACAAGTTTTATCGTTGAATTTACTTAATCTTAATTGAAAGTAAATTATAATGTATTGATGTATTTATTGTTATGAAAAATGAGTTGTGTTAAAGTATGAAGCTAAGGTTGAACATTAAGAATTTAATATTTATAAGGAACTTTGATTAAATTCATCGTTGCCTCTTTGCAATCAAAGAGATTACACCATTTGGGATATTAGACAAATCATCCTAATTTGTTTGAACTCTTAAAGAGTTATAAGGGGAATGCTTAAGGACGAGTGGACAAGGATAGATGATTCTACTATTTGTCACATATGTGAGAAACAAATAAAAGTCTTGACTCCTCTTGAGAGTTCATTTTCATCAAGTGATGTGAGCAACAAAGAAACATGTAAGGAAGAGGAGTCAAAAAGGAAAGTGGGTGATACCATTTCCTTGAACCTTGGGACCTATGAATATCCAAAGATGGTTAAACTAGGTGCCCAATGTTCCGACGAGGAAAAGGTGAAATTCACAGAACTACTACGTGAATTTCAAGATGTTTTTTCATGGTCATACAAGGATATTTGTGGTTTTGATCCTGCTATCATAAAACATGCCATTCCTATCAAGGAAGGGATAAAACTAGTGAGGCAAAAACAAAGACCCATTAACCCCGCACTTGAAGCTACTATTAGAAAGGACTTGGAAAAAAAATTGAAAGTTGGTCTAATCTTTCTAGTCAAGTATTTTGAGTGGGTCTCAAATTTGGTTCATGTTAGGAAAGCAACTGGACAGATTCGATATGCATTGATTTTCACGCATTGAATAGAGCTAGTGTAAAAGATCATCTTCCTCTCCCTAATATGAAAATGATTTTGCAACAGGTTGTAGGGTCACAAATGATGTCCTTACTTGATGGTTTCTCGGAATATAATCAAAACAAGGTAAAAATGATTGATAGATACAAAACCACCTTTACTACACGATGGGGCACATTTTCTTATGAACACATGCCTTTTGGCTTATCTAATGCAGGTGCGACCTTCCAGAGAGCTATGCAAATATATTTTGACAATATGATCAGTAAAATTATCCTAGTATATCTTGATGATTTCACTGTCTATTCAAAGAATCAATTCAATCACTTAGGTCATCTCAGGAAATTTCTTATGTGATGTAAAAAATTTGGCATTTCCTTAAATCCTTCTAAATCTATTTTTGGAGTCACCAAGGGAAAGCTCCTTGGACATATCATTATGATTCAGGAATAAGCATAGATCCCAAAAGGATTGTTGTTATCCTAAACCTTCTTCCCCCACTTCCAAAAAGGAGGTTCAAGCCTTTATGGGTATTATCAACTTTGTCCACATGTTTGTTCCTAATTTTGCTTTAATGGTTAAATCGATTCATAATCTTCTAAAGCAAGATCGCTCCTTTTCTTGTACAGATTTTGTCGAAAATGATTTCATAAGGATTAAGAAGGAAATCAGTTCTACACCAGTTATGGCAAAACTAGACTTTGAGAAATATTTTATCATATACACTAATGCCAGTGAGGAAGCAGTTTATGCTATCCTCTTACAATGTGATGATCAAAATAATGAGAAACATGTAGCTTACATGAGACAAAGTTTATGAGATGACGAATTCAAGTAATCTTATATTGAGAAACATGCCTTTGCTCTTGTTAAAGTTGTAGAGAAATTTAGCCACTTTATCCTAGGCAAACACACGCAAGTAAAAGTCCCTTTGCTTGTTGTCAAGTTTTTTCTTTCACAAACTTATCTTTCAGGGAAGCTTGCACATTGGCTTACCAAAATCCAGGAGCATGATTTAACCATCATGACTTCAAAAACAATTAAGGGACGAGATTTAGCTCTTCACTTTGATCAACATGTTGAAGCAAGTGAAGAAATTGACGATCAAGATAATCCCCTTTCAACATTGTTTTATATTGAGATTCAAACCCTTTCTATTGATGAACACCCCTGGTATAAAAATCTAGTGTATTATTTGCAATATCAAAAATGCCTAGATGACTTAGATCCTCATCAAAGGAGAAGGATTTGTCTTGAATCTTCCAGGTATATTATTTTAGGATATTTTTTATTCAGGAGGTATGTTGATGGTATATTACTTCGATGTGTGAATAATGAGGAAGCACATAAATTGTTAAAGGAAACTCATGGATCTTCAGATTATGTTATGCACGTTGGTGGCCACTTTTCTACTAAAGCTATTGCTTTTAAAATCATCAAAAATGGTTATTATTGGCCTTCAATTTTTCGAGATTCTTATAAGTTCACAAGATATTGTGACAAGTGCCAAAAATCCGTTGGGAAAGAGTGTCTTTTTGTTGTGCCTTTTCAACCCGGTCTCCCGGATTTTTCGTTTTCTAAATGGGGCCTAGAATTTATTGGTCCTATTAATATGATCTGTATTTTATGAGAAGAATGAAATGAATACAGATTATTATCAAAATATTCTTAACATGGAATAACAGATATACATTAAAATTGGTTTATATTCAATAAGGAAATAAGCTTAAACTAGAAAATGCAGCGAAAAACAAGCTTGCTAGAATGGTGGCGGCTTATCTCTGAGAAGAGATGTGATGGCTGCGCTCATTTGCCAAAATATGATTACAAGGAGGCTCTCAAGGCCTTTTTACAATAAACAGGAATGTCAAAAACCCTATACATCCAAAAACCTAACCCTAGGAGATGAAGCACCAAAAGTCATGTGGGCCCCGTTTGGGTAAGTTAGTACATCAACTTCTCAGGGTCGTAACATTTTCATACGATCTTCATCTTAGGCGCATGATATCCTATTAGAAATGTCTATCTGAGGACTACACATATTTCATGTGGAAATCCCTACATATGTTGACTATGGCGAGCCCTAAAAACACTATTTAGGGCCTCAAAACAGCCCCAAAAGTCAGGGACCTGAAAACTAGGAAAAAAATTGTCGAACTGGAAAACTGCTAAAATGAGCCAGTTGGAATAGGTGGGAGGCCACCGACATACATCTGGATCAATCCTCCCCCCTTAGGAAGCAATGGTCTCCATTTCATTGAGTTTCCCCATTAGATGACAAAATTTATGTTGAATTTGGCCCCGGGTGAGCCACTTGCCTTGGTGCAGGAGTTGCCCTGCTTTAACAACTAAATAAAGTTGGATCCTTTGTTGGTGAGTACCCTTGACCTATTTATCCACAATATGGTCATTGGATTCCTGTTGTATGCAGTCGGGTTTGAGCTCTGTTGGTGTCAGTTGTTCTGTTATCTCTGAGGTGTCTAATAATGGTGGGAAATAAGGTCGAAGGAGATCCACGTTGAACATTAGGTGCAGGCCAAGGAAAGGAGGAATGTTGAGCTCAAAAGCATTATCACCCACAACCTTAGCGATGGTGTATGGCCCATAATGGAGTGGGCAAAGCTTCCGATGGGGTCCGGTAAGGCGTTATTTCTACAAATGCAACCAAACTTTGTCGCCCACCTGAAACTTATGTGGCACCTGGTGTTGATCATGGCGTTGTTTGTACTTGTCATTAGACTTTTGTAGGATATACTGAACCTGTTGGCGGATGTGTTGGATCCACTCAATGAATCAGGTGGCTTTGTCAACTTCAGTTGGAGCAGGAGATGAGTTGATCAAGGTGACTGCAAGGGGTAGTGCAACATCTATGGGACCCAATGGTTGGAATCCCAATCCCACCTGAAAGGGGTTGTGGCCAGTTGAGCTATGAAGGGATTGGTTGTATCTATGCTAGACATAGGGAATACTATCATCCCATGTGTGAGGTTTCTTGGAATTATACGTGCACAGGATATGCAAAATCATTCGATTTACGACCTTGGTTTGGCCATCTATATGGGGGTGGAAGGTCGTGGATTTGTTGAGCTTGGTGTCAAGCAGTGACCAGAGGCTCAACCAGAATGTGTTGAGAAATTGAATGTCCTTATCTGAGACAATGGTTTGTGGAATTCCAAAATGTACCCAGACTTGTTCAAAGAAGAGCTTGGTAGTGGCCTCTACTGTGATGCTCTTCTTGCAGGTGGACAGAATACCCATCTTATAAAAGCAATCAACAACCACAAAAAACAGTCATTTCCCCGCTTGATGGATGGGAGGCCTGACATGTAGTCCATGGAGATGGATTCTCATGGCCTGTCAGGAGTAGGCAGAGGGGTGTACATTTTTTGTTTCTTAGTGGTTTGTTTGGCAATAGTGTAGGCAGTGCAAGACCTGATATACTTGTTGACCTCATGTCGAAGTTTCAGCCAGTAGAAATGTATCTGCAGCATTGCCACTATATTTTTGATGCCGAAGTGTCCTGCCACCCAATTGTAGTGGGATTCCCATATCAGCTTCGCTCAATCACTTGATGGAACACAGATATGGCCCAGACAACACAACAACCCATCCTAAATATCGAAATTAGCGACAACTTCGTTTGCACCCAACATTTGGTGGGTGGTGGCAAATTCTGGGTCTATCTCATAGAGTTGGGGCCATCCAGAGGTCTCATGGCTACAAGAGTCTAGCACCGTAGTGAGTGTCTCTACTGGAGGTCTGCTGAGGAAATCATCAACGTAGTCGATGGTTCTTGTCTTATACTTGATGTTGAGGTGGAATTGTTGCAAGTGTGCGGACCATTTCTGATGACAGTCATTATGTAATTTGCCTTATGTCTGCATAAACCGCAATGGCTTATGATCAATGTGGATGATTGTCTCCTTCCCAGGAATGTAATGTCTCCATTGGTGATAGGCTTGCACAATGGATTACTTTCCTTTGTCATAAGTAGGGTGCTTACAGACAAATTCTAATAGTGTCTCACTATGATAGGCCACGGGGTGGCTATGCTAAGTGAGAACGATGCCCACAACATAGTCTGAAGCATCCATCTCGATCTCAAAGGGATATTGTAGGTCTGGTAATGAAAGTACTGGGGATGAGCACAAGCGCTGCTTAAAATCATCGAAAACTTGTTTTTGGGACCGGCCCCACAAAAATTTCACCTTACCACCACCCTTGGTTACTTTGTTGAGGGCCCATGTAATATGGGAGAATCCCAACACGAACCTGAGGTAGAAATTGGAAAGGCCCAAGAAGCTCTGAAGCTCAGTGAGTGTGTTTGGGGTTGTCCAGTCATGGATGACTTGGATCTTGGTTGGATCCACATGTACACCATGTTGATCAATGATGTACCCCAGGTAATGGACCATGTCCATGCTGAAGGATCATTTTTCCAAGTTGGCATATAGCTTGTGTTGTCGCAGGGTGTGCAGAACCTGCTGAATATGTTGCAAGTGTTCTGCCCAAGTCTTGTTGTAAATGAGAATGTCATCCATATACACCACTACAAAAGTATCAGTGAATGGTCGCAGGATATCATCCATCATCCTCATGAAAGTGGTTGGAGCATTTGTCA
>SNQJ01S0057158.1:19432-30410 GCA_010110895.2 Picea sitchensis
TCTCCCTAAACTAATTAGTTAAGTTAATTTGACTTAACTAAATAAAGTAGTTGAACTACCTCAACTTATTGAGAACGAATAAAGGTTCAATGAGAAGAAGAGGCAAGATGAGAATAGAAGGAGAATGACAAGACCAAGGTTTTCTCTTTAGTTAAATGAGATAGTTTTAGTTTTCATTCATTTATGAGTTTACTTGAAAGCATAATCCTCTTGTTGACAGCAGGGTCTTATTGAAGGTAGCAAGGTTCAAAATCGAATCCTACTTTTCAACCGCTTGTTTTAAATGTGTTTGATTCATCCTTGATAGTCTGTGTATTCTTGTTTGTTTGTGATTTAATTTTCATGGCTGATAAAGGATATCTTGCAAAGTAAAATGGAAGCATTTTTGTGGCAAGTTGATCCATATCATTAATTTCAATTGTATTTTACTTTCAGAGTCTTTTTGTATGGTGTCCATCGAAGAGCTCTAAATCTGACTTTGGTCCATACCCTCATAGGGGTTTGTAAAGAGAAATACACTTGTGTATCTCAAAATGAAATAAATCGGATTATTTTCCTGTCTCATATATGTGTTTTCATGACTTGGTCCCTCCTTTTGCTTTTGGTCTCCATGTTTACTTTATTGTAAACGTTGTATACATTCTTGTAGCCTTATATAAATTTTATTTTTACATTGCAACATATACAAATAATAAAATCAGCCTTAATCCTTGTAATCAATACTTGCGGATTGAGTGAATGTTTTGAGGCTATAAACCATGGTGACATTCCCAACTATCTTGTCCTAGCCATGCAATATCTGAAAATGATTAAGGTGTTCCATACGTTTTCCTCAACATTTATTTGGTGACCATACTGGGGAGATCTTCCATATCTCTCTGGTTGATTGTATTCACAATTATCTTTGAATCTTTATGGGGGGGGGTTTAGCACTCTTTGATTGATTTTCTCATGAAAATACCTTCTACAATGCACCCTAATATTGAACACGGTCTTAAAGACCAAACTAACATTGCCTTGACTTTATTCAATACTATCCTAGAAACTGCTAGTTCCTGGGTCGAGATTGAATGCTCTTGGGAAGTAGTTGAACAAGATATAAGTATCTGTGAATGATGGGAAGCCAGAGAAAGGCAGCCTAGAAACCAACAGTAACCTCGTTTTCCTTAGTCTTTGGTTTTTTTTTTCATGTCCTCAAATCCTCGCATTTATAGAAGAAGAAGAGGATTGTCCCCTAAAGCTACTCCTATCATTGAAATAGGAAGGAGGAAAGCCATTTTGTTGACCCAAGAAAGCACTCTAAGGAGGACTTTGTCTGATTCTCCTAGCTCCCCCTTTTCTCCCTTACCCATCACTTTCAAAATGGCATCTGTGGGTGGTGCTAGTGGTGTTGGAGGTGCTTCATCATCCCAACCTTCGGCGTCATCGGTAATTATTAATCTATATAGTCATCAAGTTCCTATACAATCGGCTACCAACCCTGCTAAAGTTATAAATAAGTACATGCTTTTTCAGTTTGAGGAAGATGCTACGACCACCCCATGGCACGTATATTCTCCCTTGAATCTAGCACCTGCTACTCGTATGTTACCCAAGTTCAAGGAGAATCCTCCAAAGTTCTCGGGGAATAATAGAGTTTCTACAAATGAAAACCTAGTGGTGTTTTCTAATACTTGTCATAATATCAAGGCTAACGATAATGATACATGCATACACTTATTTGTCAACTCCCTTGAAGGGAAAGCAACAGTCGATTTCTTTGATATCCCTCCAAAGATCCTTTCCACTTGGGAAGAGTTGGTTTATTGGTTCAAGTCCACTTATGGAAAATCCAAGAGCCCGACCGAAAAGTTAAGGGTATATAAAAACATTTATTACAAAGATGGTGAGACTATTAAGTCCTTTAACCTTTGCTTCACCAAGTTGTACAATCAAATCCCTGAACTAATCTTACCCTAAAACCAAGCCACTTTCATGCATTACTATAATGCGCTTTCATCATAGGGTCGAAGAAAAGGCTATTGACAATCTTGTATCCGCTCTCCATACTTGCCTGGAGTACGAAGAGCAACTTGAAAAAACATGTCTCCCTAAAGGAGACTAAGCCAAACAAACATATATGTTTTCCCTCCTACAACTTGTATGAGATATGAACAACCGAATGATAGCCTATGAACGAAAGGGAAATGTTCCCTCACTTACTCCTGGGGCATCTTCTTCATCCACAATGCCTTTTAGGAATACAACTAAAAACATTTTTCATCCCAAGTCCATTATGTCTCGCAGTTGGTGTAACTTCTATGAAGAAAATCATGAAGAAAGTACTTGTGAAGTTAAGAAGAGTGCCAGAGATAAAATCTTTGGCAAGAAGCTTGAAACCACTATCGTTGTTCTAGATTGGGCAGAACCGGAAGATGTTATGATCATAAATACTAGGAACAAATCTTATGCTCCTAAAGGGAAATACGATCCTCCTCATGCTTCTTCAACTCCAGCCTCATCTTCACAAGGTACTAATGTACAAACTGTAAAAGTTCCCGAGAGTCAAGGAGTTCCTTCCCCTCTTCCCTCTTCCAAGTATAACATCCTTAACCAACTGGCTAATATCAAGGCCGATGCTACTCTTTTGAACATCGTTGTCGTCCATGAACAACAAAAGCATGTCAAGATTTTTATGGAAGGAAAATCTTCCACCATAGCCAATCTTTCTGAAGAGGCAAAAGAAGAGGATCCCACTATAAATAAGATAGGTGTAAATAATTCTAGACACCCTGTAAAAAACCCTCCATTTTTCATTTATGTAAAAATTATGGATAAGATAGCCCATTGTTGCCTAATTGATGGCGGTTCAGGCCCAAGCATAATGTCAAAATTCATCATGGAAGAGCTAGGCTTATCATGTACTAATGAAAATTCTAGAAGCATGCTCTCCTATAACAGTCTACAACAGTCAACAATAGGTGAAACCAAAGACGTAACTTTAGTTCTATGTACACATCCTGAAATAAGGACAACCCTTAGCATCCAAGTAATCGACATGCTAGTAAGCAACTATTGTATTATCCTAGGAAGAGATTGGAAATCCCTAACAGGTGGATATCTTTCGCTTGATGGGACACACTTATCCATTCCCCATAATGGAAAGAATATCATAGTCCTAAGAGAAAGAAGAATTTCACCATACATAGAGAGTATTCCTCAATCGAATGTAAATTATCTTGAGGAAGACTTAGGGGTGTACTCTATATTTCTTGATGAGGGTGACACAAATTTAGAACAAATTGATTTAGAAGACAGTATGTGGCACATGCATTTCGATGGCTCATTCTCAAACGAAGGTAATGGAGCTGGAATTATCTTATACTCGCCTATAGGTAAAATCCACAACTTTTCTTATAGGTTAGAGTTTGTTTGCATGAACAATGTCACTGAGTTTGAAGACTTACTGCTAGGCATCGAAAATTCTTATAACCTTGGTTGCGGCCACCTTACAATTTTTGGTGATTCTGAACTTGTTGTGAACCTTGTGCGTAAAATCTATTCTCCTAGCAATAAGTTGATGAAATTTTATACCCAATTTGTTTGGGTGTTTATCTCGAACTTGTTATCATTTAACATCACTCATCTTAAGAGAGAACTTAATTCAATGGTTGATAGGTTAGTTGTATTTGCGACATCCCCTACTCGACAACTTCTACCTCAAAGGCATGATTGTACTTTTCAATATTTATATCATCCTCAAATTCCAGATAATGTAGAATCATGGCAGGTTTTCCCTAATGATGAAGGCATTTGTGCTTTCATACAAAATGAACCATTTAAGCCTTAGGAAATCATATCTATGGAAAATGACAAATTTCCAAAAGGCTTGACTCCTCTTGAGAGTTCATTTTCATCGAGTGATGTGAGCAACAAAGAAACATGTAAGGAAGGGGAGTCGAAAAGGAAAGTGGGTGATACCATTTCCTTAAACCTTGGGACCTCTGAATCTCCAAAGATGGTTAAACTAGCTGCCCAATGTTCTGACGGGGAAAAGTAGAAATTCACAGAACTACTATGTGAATTTCAAGATATTTTTTCATGGTCATAAGAGGATCTTCGTGGTTTTGATCATGCTCTCATAAAACATCCCAAAACCAGTGAGGCAAAAACAAAGACCCATTAACCCTGCACTTGAAGCTACTATTAGAAAGGAGTTGGAAAAACTTTTGAAAGCTGGTATAATCTTTCCATTCAAGTATTTTCAGTGGGTTTCAAATTTGGTTCCTGCTAGGAAAGCAATTGGTCAAATTCGATTATGCGTTGATTTTCGCATATTGAATAGAGCTAGCGTAAAATATCATTTTCCTCTCCGTAATATGGAAATGATTTTGCAAAAGATTGCAGGGTCACAAATGGTGTCCTTACTTGATCGTTTCTCTGGATATAATCAAATCAAGGTAAAAACGATTGATAGATACAAAACCACCTTTACTACACGATGGGGCACATTTGCTTATGAACACATGCCTTTTGGCTTATATAATGCAGGTGTAACCTTCCAAAGAGCTATGAAAATAGATTTTGATGATCTGATCAGTAAAATTATCCGAGTATATCTTGATGATTTGACTGTCTATTCAAATAATCAATTGGATCACTTTGGTCATCTCGGGAAAGTTCTCATGCGATGTAAAAAAATTCACATTTACTTAAATACTTCTAAAAATATTTTTGGCATCACCAAGGACAAGCTCCTTGGACATATCGTTTCTGATTCAAGAATAAGCATAGATCCCGAAAGGATTTTTGTTATCCTAAACCTTCCAACCCCCACTTCCAAAAAGGAGGTTCAAGCCTTTATGGGTATTATCAACTTTGTCTACAGGTTTGTTCCTGATTTTGCTTTAATGGTTAAATTGATTCATAATATTATAAAGCATGATCATTCCTTCTCTTGGACAGATGATGTCGAAAATGATTTCCTAAGGATTAATAAGGAAATCAGTTATGCACCGGTTCTGGCTAAACCAGACTTTGAGAAAGATTTTGTCATATACGCTAATTCCACTGAGGAAGCAGTTTCTGCTATCCTCTTACAATGTGATGAATAGAATAATGAGAAACTTGTAGCTTACATGAGCCAAATTTTATCAGATGGCGAATTCAAGTACTCTTATATTGAGAAACATGCCTTTTCTCTTGTTAAAGTTGTAGAGAAATTTCCCAACTTTATCCTAGGCAAACACACGCAGGTAAAAGTCCCTTTGTCTGTTGTCAAGTTTTTGCTTTCACAAACTTATCTTTCAGGAAATCTTTCACATTGGCTTGCCAAAATCCAAGAGAATGATTTGACCATCATGACTTTGAAAACAATTAAGGGACGAGACTTAGCCCTTCCCTTAGCTCAACATTCTGAAGCAAGTGAAGAAATTGACGATCAAGATAATCCTCTTTCAGCATTTTTTTATATTGAGAGTCAAACCCTTTCTATTGTTGAACACCCCTGGTATAAAAATCTGGTGTATTACTTGCGATATCATAAATTCCCAGATGACTTAGAGCCTCATCAAAGGAGAAGGCTTTGTCTTGAATCTTCCAGGTATATTATTTTATGAGACTCTTTGTTCAGGAGGTCTGCTGATGGTATATTAATTCGATGTGTGAATAATGAGGAAGCACAAAAATTGTTACAAGAAACTCATGGATCTCCAGATTCTGTTATGTACGTTCATGGCCACTTTTCTGCTAAAGCTACTGCTTTTAAAATCGTCAGAAATGGTTATTATTGGCCTTCAATTTTTCGAGAATCTTATAAGTTCGCAAGATCTTGTGACAAGTGCCAAAAATTCGTTGGGAAAGAACGCCTTTTTTCTATGCCTTTGCCACATGTTCTCCCGTATTTTCCATTTTCTAAATGGGGCCTAGACTTTATTGGTCCTATTAACCTCCATCTTCTGCAGGGCATATTTTCATTTTGACAGCCACTAATTATTTCACTAAGTGGAGTGAAGTTGTCCCTCTTAGACACTCATAGGATGAACAGATAATTTATTTCCTGGAAACTAATATCTTCTCTATATTTGGAATTCCTTTAGATATTATTACAAACAATGCTCCCACTTTCATTTCCGCAAAATTGACTCAATTTTTAGCTAAATTGGGGGTCACACATTTCACCTCATCAGCCTATTACCCTCAAGAAAATGGGCAAGTCGAGTCTACTAACAAAAGTTTGGTTAGGATCATAAAAAGGCTCATCGAAGATAATCCTCGTCAATGGCACACCCTCCTCACTTACGCCCTTTGGGAAGATCGCACTACCACCAAGCTAAGCACAAGTTGCCACCCTTTCCAGCTTGTTTATGGGGTCAAGAAGCCATTCTTCCTACTGATCTGGAAATCTCCTCCCTATGGTTTATGCTATATATTGAAGAATTAAATTCTTCCAATGTCCCTCAAAGGATAAATGCACTATTAGCCTTAGAAGAACAAAGAATGTTTGCCTTGGAAAACATAAAGAAAAGACAACAAACTGTCAAGAAATATTTTAACAAACACACAAAAGTTGTCAAATTTAAAGTAAATGAGAAAGTCTTACTTTGAGACTCTGCCCATGCTGACAGAGGAAGACATTCGAAGTTTCATAAATCATTGCTAGATCCCTTCAAGATCGCTTTTGTCCTAGGCGCAAACTCTTATATTTTAAAAGATTTGGAAGAGGGATTGTTTTCCTATAGTACAGATGATTCGCACTTGAAACATTATGTGGAACCAGCTTGATTGATAAAATCCATTTGGAAGTCACTGTTGTATATAGCTTTATGTTTCATTGTTTTATTTTGATTTGTTTAATTGATTGTTCAATTTCTGTTGTTTTTTGTTTATCATAAATAAGTTTTGGATCAATTTCACCACAACAATGCCATTCTGTAAGTATTATTGATCAATAACAATAAATTTAAACAGCTAAAATGATGTCCTCCTTTTAGACATCGCTTAAATTTCTTTTTGCTTCCAAAATTTTTGTTAGATAGAGGATTTGATTTTCTTCCCTATTTTCTGCTATCCCTTTCTTCCCTCCATCCTAGAATTCAAAAGAGAATATCAGAAAATTTATCTTTAAAACAAAGAAACACTTTTACTATCATTGATTGAATGTTATGCATACAGGACCAACCCCCCTCATACGTACCATTTTTCATGAGTTATTCCCAAAGTCACGAATCATTTTTCCCTTACACCATCTTTTTCCCCCTGTTGCATAATCATTATGGTTAATAATTCTTTGATATATGTTCATCGATCTGCGAAACCATACATTTTGAGTTCTTAATCTGTTGGAAACATATTTCCCTGTGGAGTCACTAGTTTGTTGACGCTCAAAAGTGCAACATAAGGTACCTACTTGATAATGGTTGCAAGGCCTTATTATTTAATTATATTTAATAATATACTAATAGGTGGAACCCCTTGTGTGACTTATGTGACTATGACGGAAAAGCGACCCTTATATTTCATGTGTTTAAGCCTTGGTTGTGACACAAACTCTATAGTTTATTTCCATTAAATTGTTGTCAAAATAATTATTACAAGATGAAATGGGCAAGGTGACTAAACAGGAAACAATGTTGTCTAAATTATCTCTCGCAAAATGTGACTATGTTGCCTTTGAATGGATGAGGAATCTACACTCCAATTTAATTTTTATATTGTATATGGTGTATGGTTAGTTGGGTGATCACCTTGACCCTTGCTACAAGTGTTGCATTGTAAGTTGGGTTGTGATTTAATTACCACTAGCAAAGTTTTATTATATGTGAAATGGGAATAATGGCAAGGGTTGGTGCATTTGCAGAATTGGAACATTGGCAACTATGGTATAGTCGGCTTGTATTAAGTTGATTTGGATGTTAATGGTTGATAAATGGTATATTGGGCCTGCTCGTACTGGCCAGTAATGAAAAAGTGAATGTAGAAGCAACATGCAGTAAATGCACGTCACTCTAACTCACCTCGAGCTTGCCACCCTAGCCATTTTTCATTTGTTCGTGTTGGTTGTTGTTGCTCCGCTTTGCTCGGTCGTGGAGGAGTTATACAGGCTGGTCTTTTCTCCTTAGCAATTTTTTACACAGGTATGGACTTTTCTTGCTTTTCCATCCATGAACATTCACTTTGCTCTTTAAGTCAATAATTGGCTTTTGTTTTCTCACGGTCTGTGCATTTCCAAAGCTATTATATGAATGAATTCGGACTGTGTATTGGTTATTTGCAAGGTTTTGGTTTCTTGTAGTGGTTGTATTTGAACGATGGAATTGAAAACGAGGAGTGGTGTCTTTTGCTGTGTATAGTTGTTTGCATTTTTGTTATGGAAAAAAATATTGTTAGGAAAGTCTCGAGCTTGTCTTGCCTCTTGTCTCTTTCTTTTTTTTTTCTTCCCTGTTCAACAAGAGTGTATCACTGCTCCTTACCTGTGGGTTATATGGACACTATGCATGTCATTTTGGTGGTTGGTTTTCATGGCTATTGTGCCTACGCCCTGATCAATACTTTGTGAGTGTTAATGTGGATTTTTGTGAAGGATTAAATCTTTTGTGCTCCTTCTGGCCAAACCCTCTGTTTGTTAGTCGCTTTCATCTACCACATTACTATCCACTGTTGTGTATTGAACCTTGTACATTGGAAATTATCGTGGAAATTTGTCTACCCAAAATTTGATAAATTTGTTGTGTGTGCTCTTTTGTTTGGCCATGGGTTTGATTGATGATAGAGGGAATGTTGAACCCACTTATTCATCTGAAGATACAGTCTATCACAATAAAAAATATGGGGTTGATGGCAATGTTGAAAAAGTATTGTTAAAATACATCTTGATGTGTGTTGTTTTCAAGTGAGAGGAGCATCTGTATATGAATTATGAAATGCTTTAATGAAGTTTTATGAACCAGAATGCAATAAATTGGAAGGTTTAATTAATTGTGGTTTCGGTCAAATTATTGTTATAAACAACGAACCTTTAGACACTTCATGGGACCCTGTGGGTTTAAACTTTACTAGTGTTGACATTATGGATCATAGTCTGTCTACTTCGCAACTATTTGTTGTATTGGTTGTGGTTATTATGATATTTCTCACTCCTCAACTCTGTTATATATAAGAAGTGTTATTATTGTTAATTAATTCATGGGCAATATAAAATTGGTTACTATGCAATGCAATTTCTTAGGCAAACGAGTAGCCTTGGAATGAAACATTATTTCTGAGTTGTTTTCTGGAAACAGAGTGTTGTTCATTCTTGAAACATTAAAAGGTTTTGATTATTAATTAACATCGAGGATGGCATTGTTTGACATATTATTAGAACAATATCTGTGGGAATCCCTTCCATCATACCAATTTTTCTCTAAATACAACCCCTTCATGATCCCAATTTCACTTATCCATTCCTTGTTCTGTGATATTTATTTTTAAGAGAAGTTTGTAAGGAAATGAAGGAAAGTTGACATGTCAGAGATTGATGACTGGTATTTTGGGTTATGTTGTTACACAGTTGATGGATTTTATTGATTGTTTGAACAATATTCATAAATTCTTCCCCCTCCATGATATCACTTTACGCTAAATACAATCCCTCCATACTCCCATTGACCCTATCAATTCCATGTTCATGTCGCAATTAATAAATGGAATTTTGATGGATGGATTGCATGTGTCTTGTAGTAGATTATAGAGCCAACTCTTGATTTATGTAAGAAGAGTCTCATGTATGGGTTATTAATAATTTCATGACTGATTAATTATTGCTATAGGATGCATTTTTTCAGTAGGGGCAGTAATTATTGCTAGTGGTGTTGGAGGTGCTTCATTATCCCAACCTTTGGCATCATCGATAATTGGTGGTCTATATAGTTATCAAGTTCCTATACAATCGGCTACCAACCCTGCTAAAGTTATAAATAAGTATGTGCTTTTTCAGTTTGAGGAAGATGCTATGACCACCCCATGGCACGTATATTCTCCCTTGAATCTAGCACATGCTACTCGTCTGTTACCCGAGTTCAAGGAGAATCTTCCTAAGTTCTCAAGGAATAATACAGTTTCTACAAACGAACACCTAGTGGTGTTTTCAAATGCTTATCATAATATCGGGGCTAACGATAATGATACATGCATACGCTTATTTGTCAACTCCCTTGAAGGGAAAGCAACAGTTGATTTCTTTGATCTCCCTCCAAAGATCCTTTCCACTTGGGAAGAGTTGGTTTATATGTTCAAGTTCACTTATGGAAAATCCAAGAGCCCGACCGAAAAGTTAAGGGAATATAAAAATATTTATTACAAAGATGGTGAGACTATTAAATCCTTTAACCTTCGCTTCACCAAAATGTGCAATCAAATCCTTGAACTAATCCGCACCTAAAACCAAGCCGCTTTCATGCATTACTATAATGCGCTTTCATCATAGGATCGAAGAAAAGGTTATTTACAATCTTGTCTCCGCTCTCCACACTTTCCTGGAGTACGAAGAGAAAATTGAAAGAGCGGGTCTCCCTAAAGGAGACTCAGTCAAACAAACAAATATGTTTTCCCTCCTACAACTTGTATGAGATATGAACAACCGAATGATTGTTAAGAACCAAATATCAATATAGCATAGAAAAACCTCAGAATAAGTACTCAACGCCTTGAAAAAGAGAGAAATCCAGATAATAAGCCTCTTGCCCATCGAGGGGGCAACCTCCTTATGCCCACATAAATGTACAATTACAATATAATTCCAAATGAAAATTTCTCCTTGGTATATATAGGAGACTAGGAGGTATAATTACAACTAATGGAATAAAGCCGACATAAATAAAATAACATTACTAATGTAATATGCCCCAATTAAGGGGTAAGGAGCCACTATTTAGGGCTTAACATGTCCCTCCCCTTGAGACAAGTGTTGTCTGCAATGCTTGAGTAACTCTGGATGCTTTTGTATAAAAGACTCATCTTC